>CM031234.1:626894861-627192361 GCA_018340775.1 Taxus wallichiana var. yunnanensis
GAGGATCTTCATTAGAGAAAATAGGGTGTGTTCATGAGAAAGAGTCGAGCTAGAATATCCATAGGGAGATAGGTAGAGTCTTGTAAGTGTGTGATTGATGAAGTCAAGGTTAGACAGGGGAAAAGGTTAAAGTGGCATAGTGACTATGCTTGAAGAATGAAAAAGATGTGTAAATAATGAAAGTAAGTCTTCCTTGAATGAATTTTCATTCTCTCTGTGATGAAGAATGAAAAATGTGTGTTTGTGTGAAAGTATATGAATCTAAGAGGTCATTGTTCTGTCAACTCATGGAACTCTGGGTTTTCTATGCAACTGCACTAAGGAGCATATAAATCATTATATCACTAGTTTTAGATGATGTTGAGATGTAATCAGTGTCCTTGAACCCATGCACATTATATATACCATGAAAAATGCATAAAACAAGAAAATAACTCAATTAACCCTTCTCGGACTGTGTCATATCCTAGCCTAGGGTTTGGAAACTAAAACCTCCACAACTTGCACGTACGGGAGAGTTAAGAACTAAAATTCTAAAATAATCATCTGCAAGGCCTTACTTTCAAAATGAAATTGGTTTAAGGAAATTTGGTGAATTCTATAAGAAGATATAACTCGACATGTGAGGTTTAAGGACCAAATATACAATGAAGGAAGCCTAATTAAGGGAAAATTTTGTGAGATGGGTGAAAATGGTAAGGAATTGGATCTTGAAAGTTTAGAGACACCTAAAAAAGGAAAATGGGTGGTTGAAAACGTTTACCTTCAAGCTATATCACAACAATATCAAAAGTTACACCTGAAAAACCCCACAGACTGAGCTAGTAGACTCCTAGAATAGGGGATAGAAGGAACATAAAGGATTTAGCCAAGAATGAAAATGGAATGGTGTTTACAGATCTAGAGCATAATAAATTCATCATCAATAGGTATGGAACATAGTAATTCTCCCTTACTTCTAGTTTGGATGCATTTACCAAGGATAGGACAAAGTTCTAAGCCTTCTTGTTAGACTATACATTGTTGGGTATAAGTCATCATGGAGGACCAAACTTGCAAGTAGATCCAAGGAGTCATTATGGAAAAAAGTTAGACCTAGGAGGCTTTATTATGTCAATCCATATGAAGGAAGTTTGTCTTTTAATGCCCAACACAAGACACAAAAAGACAGTGATCAGGTCATTATATTGATTTGTCAAAATATGAGGAGAATACAATCTTTGAATGCAAGCATGGAGTTCAATTAGTTTTAAAAATAGAGAGCAAGGTTTAGATAGATGATTAAGTGTCTTGGGTCTAGTACAAAGCTTAAGAAGTACAAAGTACCAAATGAATCAAACATGACAGTAAAGGAGTGATAAGATTAGATCTAGACAAGCTCAGTGTATAATTGTTCTAGAGATGATGATAAGGAAAGGTGATCTTGCATCATATCAAGGAAATAAGGAATGGGAAAACATATAGAATGAGAATTGAGATTGTGGACTCCATCAAGGTATATCAAGATTCTTTCTTGTTAGCTAGCTTTGCATTGATCTTCCTTTAAGCAATCTACCACTGTCCTAAAGATAAGACTGATTCTTGAATTCAAAAATGGCACCATCTATCACCTTAACAAAGATATAAAGTATGCATGATAAATCACAGAGATAGAAAATTCTAGAGTCTTCATTATAATCCAAGGATCCAACATAGATTGAAGGAGGACTGTGAGTTCTTATTGAGAAGCATAGCATGATTTGAATATGAACTAAATTTTTTGAGCTAAGAGTGGCACCAGAAGTCTATATAAGTCAAGGGACTTAACCATAAGCAAGAAGGAGATTGATGGAGTAAGGAGAGGTATAAGGTCAGGGAGCAAGTAGTAAAGGAAGGGTGAGTGTCTAAAACCAAAATCTAAGTCTCAAGAAGAGGTAAAAAAGTTAGGAGTGGGAAAACAACAAGACCAAGTAGTTAAAAATGATTTCAAGTCATTATAATAAATAAATTGTATACATATGATTCTAATATATGTTGATTCCAATATATGTTTCTTTTTAGGTTGTTAATTGATATTACCCTCTCCATCACCAGCAAAGACAAGAGTATAGACAATTTTATCTCTCTTATGTGGTATACACACAATGTGTATATGAAAAACAACACTATCATATGATCATACAAACGTCCAGGTACGTGAGACTAGTAAATAGACATGTATATGTATACTCATACATACATGTACATATATATGTATATGTAATATGCATATCCATGTTAGAGGCTATCCCGACAACACGATCAAATGATCCCCATACGATAGACCATATATACACCATACATCTCACCCCCACATGTCAAAGCGTCACCTACCCCGTGTCATCAAACACATATAAATATACATACATATACAAATGCATGTGTGTGTGTAATTAGGTGTCATAACACATTCATTGATTAGCCCGCAAAGACAAGAGTATAGACAATTTTATCTCTCTTATGTATTATACATACATTGTGTTTATGACAAACAACACTATCATATGATAATACAAACATCCAGGTATGTGAGACCATTACATATACATATGTATATGTATATTCGTACATAAATGTACATATATGTATATGCATATGCATGTATAAACATACATATACAAATACATATGTGTGTGTATATACATGGATATGTATGTGTATGTATAAGTAGGTGTCACAACACATTCATTGACTAGCCAACAAAGACAATAGTATAGATAGTTTTATCTCTCTTATGTGGTATACACAATGTGTATATGACAAACAACACTATCATATGATAATAAAAACATCCAGGTATGTGAGACCATTACATATACATATGTATATGTATACTCGTACATACATGTACATATATATGTATATGCATATGCATATGCATGTATAAACGTACATATAAAAATGCATGTGTGTGTACATGTATGTATGTGTATATGTATATGTATGGATATGTATGTGTATGTATAAGTAGGTGTCACAACACATTCATTGACTAGCCAACCAAAGACAAGAGTATAGACAGTTTTATCTCTTATGTGGTATACATAGTGTGTATATGACGAATAACACTATCATATGATAATACAAACATCTAGGTATGTGAGACCATTATTGTGAACATGTATAAATTAGAAAATCTATATAAATGATGCTAGAACACTAAAGAAACCTCAAAGCTTTACTAACTCAACTATGAACCATCAAGATAAGAGATAAAAAAGAGTACTCCTATCCATGCATTATAATTTTAACAAAACATCAAACTAACACACACACACACACACACATATTACTCTCTACTCTTTAAATGCTAAAAAGCATGAACCTATGAAGATCCTAGCAATCAAATTTGATTGTTTGATGCTCAATGTTTTGGGAGTAAAGACTCACCATTAATGGCTACAAGACCATATGGTTCCTCTCATTTACCCAAACTTGAGTTTGGAATATGCAAAGGAAGATAATAGCTCAATAACAATGGAAGAATACTCTAAATTCTAGAAAAATACTATAATTATACTAAAGAAGGAGAAGTGTTCTTGGAAAAGTGAGGGGTAGAGGTATATTTATAGTTTTCTGATTTCAAGAAATGGATGGTTTGGATGCATGTGGGACAAAAAGGCCCAAAAGGTGAAATCCAAATGAAATGGATTTTGGAAAGTGAAATTCACTTTTACAAAGGTAAGTACCTTTTAAAAAGTGAAAGGGGATTAATTAACCCTAAGTGGCTTAATTAATAGGGATATTCTTGGGGAAGTCCTTTAGAGGGGTATTAGTGTGATTTAGGGATTAGAGAGAGTTACGCAGTTTAACTAGCATAGTGTAGTTAATTAGCGGGGATTATAATAGTTAGTGCAAGTTTAGTAATAAAGTTGCTTTGATCAAACTATAGGTCTCTACATTTTCCCCTTTTTGGGGTGGCATAAGCTACGCCACTTCAAAGATATTAGACAAGCGTAAACAAGTAAATTTTTTGAAAGGAGTGGAAGAAAAATTAGTAGAGAAAAGGATGCTCCCTCGAGTGTCAATGGGGTGATGGAAGAGGTCGATCAATGATCGAAAAGAAGAAGGAAATAGATAGAAGAATGAGGATGGACATGATGAAAAGAGATATAAAAGAAAAATAATGAAGAAGAGATATTGATCTATAAATGATTTAGTATCATTGAAAACAATATTTATTTCATCACATTGCTAAAAATATTCATTATCAGTCCTTATTGAAAATATAAACATATGATAAAAATGTAAAATGACATGAAAATATAGAATACGAACAATTATCCAGTGCTAAAATTCCAACTCCATGAAACATACAAAATGTAATGCAATGTGAGAAGTAAACAAGCTGATCTAACATGGAAATAAATACAAACACACATACTCAAACCAACAATGTTCAAGATAATTGCACAAATGTTTTGTTATCGATCTTTAATTCCCAGATGTTCATGATAAACAACAAGGGTTAAAAGTGGTGCCCCAAGCAAGGATACATGCGAGGGAATTGATGAAGGACACAGGGTCTAATGAGAAAGTATTGTGCATTACAAAATAGTGTTAGAAAATTCGTTGTGCCCCGTGAGTACGTAAACCGTAAGAAGTCTAGCTTTGTAAATGGTTGGAGATCTAGATGGTCTGCATGAGTCATTTTTTTCTAAAACACGTGAAAACATAAGCAAGATATGAGATGAATACCATGTGTGTGACACAAATTTCAGCTGTGTATGAACTTTTCACCAAATTTTGTCAATTTTTACAATTTTTTGGAATTTTTTGAGTTTTTTATATGTCGAGTAATTAACGGATTGGAAGATCGCCTAAAAGCATGAAAAATGCCCCATGGAGAAGAAACGGGAATCAGTCGCACAAATATGCCCCGACAGGTTAAAAATGAGTGAAAAACATTAATTTATTAAAAATAAACTACGTGAATGGTTATAAAAGAGGTGAAAATGATCATGGCGGGAAAAACATGGTATTTGACCAGCACATCGGTGAAAATGCAGCATAACAGGTCAAAATGACTCTACATACCCTCCTCGGGGAGGGTTAATCATTACTGAGTAGTTCATTTATTACCAAACCCCGGCTGATTTTTATCATGATTTTCTCTAAGCTGCGAGAGAGATGGAGAGAGTGTAGAACCGTAGGAGGTGCGTAGACGTGGTCTAGAAGAATGCACAGGAGGAGGACGACGGACCCTTTGTGAGTACCCTATTCTTATCTATAAATTTTGTCTTTTTAATTGCATGTATTAGCGTAATTAGGGTAGAAAAAACATATGTACGTGCCTTAGGGGTGTGCACATGCGTTGAAAAAGTATGTGCACACATGCACATACGTTGAAAAATATGTGCATGCACATACATTGGAAAACATGTAAGCGCAAGCACGCATACACTAAAAGAGATGCAAGTGTGCTAGGAAGGAAAAAATGTGCACGTAGGCACATGTGTCAAAAAGTGTGCATGCATCTTGAAGGATGCGCATGTGTATGTTGGGATGGCTAAATTTTTTTTTGTGTGCACGTGTCATGAAGGGCGCATGCACTTTGGAAACATGGTGCACATGTTTTGGGTGCGTAGATGTCAATAAGGGCGCACATGTGCCTTTAGGAGTGTGCATGCACCGAAGATGTGGTTTAGCCAACACTTAAAAGAAAAAGAGTTAATATTTAGAAGAATGTTAAGGATAAAATAGAAGAAAATAAAGTCTTAACAAGTGTTTTGTTATCTTCTAGAGATGGCGGCGATTTGTAGATGAGAGAGCATCATGGTCGTTTCACCAATTTAGAGGTGGGATTCTCTCGACGAGATGGGTAGATTTTTGATATCTTCTTTAGAGGTCACAGGACTAGCTTACATGGTGCGGATGCCACAGATCACTCTAGACCATGGCCTACTAGCAGCCATAGCTAAGAGGTGGCACGATGAGAGCCAATGCTTCCACTCTCAATTGGAAAGATGACTATTAAATTGGAGGATGTCTGACGCATATTGTGTGTGCCTATCTAGGGGCAGTTGATAGAGTACATTAGTGACATGGTGTAGATTATTGATTGCTTGATCGAGTTATTTGGTTGTGATAAGATACCTCATTGAGGTATGATGGTGTGGATGCACCACCGTATTGTAGATCTGAAACTATCATAAGTGGTAGTTCATATTATGGCCTTTGTTAGTGGCATCCTACTTATTGACAAGACAGGGACATCTTTTCCACTTAGTCTTATTAGCGTGATACACTGATTAGTTCGAGGCGAGAGATATTGCTGGAATGAAACTACCTCTGCAAAACGTATGGCAATCTCTACCCGTCCCATCGGGCGTGCCATATGTGAACATGTATAAATTAGAAAAGCTATATAAATGAGGCTAGAACACTAAAGAAACCTCTAAGCTTTACTAACTCAACTATGAACTATCAAGAGAAGAAATAAACAAGATCTACTCATATGCATGCATTATAACCTTGAAAAAACATCAAACTAACATGTATATACTACTCTCTACTCTTTAAATGCTACAAAACATGAACCTATGAAGATCCTAGCAATCAAATTTGATTGTTTGATGCTCAAGGTTTTAAGAGTGAAGGTTCACCATTAATGGCTACAAGACCATATGGTTCCCCTCATTTACCCAAGCTTGAGTTTGGAATATGAAATGGAATATAATAGCTCAATAACAATGGAAGAATGCTTTAAATCCTAGAGAAATACTATAATTATACTAAAGTAGGAGAAGTGTTCTTGGAAAAAGTGAGGGGGTAGACGTCTATTTATAGTTTTCTAATTTCAAGAAAGGGATGGTTTGGATGCATATGAGACAAAAATCGCAAAAAGGTGAAATCCAAATGAAATGGATTTTGAAAAGTGAAATGCACTTTTAGAAAGGTAAGTACCTTTTAGAAAGTGAAAGGAGATTGATTAAACCTAAGTGGCTTAATTAATAGTGTATGCATGTATTTGTTTAGCTAAGTTAAGAATATTAGAACTAACACCTAGTAGTCCTACAACAAAGCTAAATCAAATATCAATACATCATCATGCTAAGAGCTAAACAAGTAATAAACATCAATACTATGCATTAGAATCTTGAAAATAAACCTCAAACTAACATACTAACATTTATTGCTCTACTCTTTAGAAAGCTAAATCAATAAACTAGACCTATGTAGATCTTTTAGCTATAAAAAGAGATAGTGATTGCTTGATCCAAGATGATCAAAGATGGAGGTTCATCAAGCCATGGCTTATTAGGCCTTTCTTGATTAACTCCATTTTTCTTCACAACACTAACTTGATTGTTTGAATGTAAAAGAAGGATGATATAGCTCCAATCTAATGGAGAAATGCTCAAAGATGATAAAAATGACTATATTGTATTATTATATGCTCACTTTTTTTTATCAAGGAGTAGGTGTAAATAGAAAAGTAGGAGGAGGGCTCCTTATGTAGCCCAATGGATAGAGGAATATCTACATCCCTCTTCATGTGGGATAAATTGAGGGGTTGGGTTAGTTGTGGATAAGGGGGTTTAGAAAGGGTTGAGTTAACTTTAGGAGAGTTTAATTTGTCCTTCATGACTCATGGGGATAAATGAGGTTTATTAATTAACCAAAGTGATTAATTAATGGGTGTGCAAGCTTATAAAAGCTTTTTAGAGGAATATTAACATGATTTACAAGATAGAAGGGAATTAAATCAACTAAATAAAGATTTATTGATTTAAAGAAAGGGGAAACTAATTAATTAATAATAATTAATTAGTCTAGATAGAAGGAAGGATTAACTAACGAATGTCATTAATTAGGGTATTTGTTGAATAGAAGACTTAATTAATTAACGTAATGTAATTAATTAATGATGATAGGAGAGAAGATGAGCACTATTGTCAATATGTCACCAATTTGCGGAAAGAGGATAATCAGCAAAATTTAAGTATTTAAATTTTTAGGCTAAATTATAGGTGTCTACATTTGCCCCTCTTTGAGGTGGCATAAGTAACACCACTTTAAAGATAGTAGACGAATAAAATTTTGAAGGGGTGGAAGAAAAATTAGTAGAAGTGACGTGAGATGCCCTCGAGTGTCGATGGGGTGATGAAGGAAGACAATCGACGATCAAGAAAGGTGAGAAATTGATAGAAGAAAGGAGAGGGGGATGCCCCAGGTGAAGCGAAAGAATATTGTTGATAAGAGGGTGATGTAGAATAAATATGGAGAAGCAGAGAGAAGAAATAGCTTTCATCCTTTGCATTGGAACAACTTCAATGTCATCATATTGCCAAAATATCTACGTCATTGGTCCTTATTAAAAATATAAGCATATGACAAAAGTAGAATGACATGAAAAGCCATACTACGAACAATTTTCCATTGCTGAAAACACCAACTCTATGCAACATACAAAAATAATGCAATATGAGAAGGAAACAAGCTCATTTAATAGGGAAAACAAGTACAAACACACATATTCAAACCAACAACAGTCGAGACGATTGTACAAATATTTTGTTATCAAGCTAAATATTTCCACATAGTCGTGATTGACGAAAAGGGTTAAAAATGATGCCTCGAGCAAGGATACATGCAGGGGAAATGATGATGGACACCGGGTCCAAGGAAAAAGCTTTGTGTGCCATGAAACAACGCTAGACAACTAGATGTTCCTTAGAGTATAGATGAAGCAAGAAAACGAGTAGAAAGATTTATACGACACTTCTCGTATAATATAGAAAGTGACATAACCATGGCAGACTTGTGTGGCACTAAACAACGTCCCAATGAAACATTTGCTAGCTTCCTACAAAGATGGAGAGGGATAGCCAGTCATTTCCCTGAACATTCCCTGAAAAGTAGCTTGTGAGTATATTTGTGCCCAATCTAAATCTAGACATCACTTTCCACCTTCAAATGCATTGTGTTCGCACTTTTGAGGAGGTTATTGAAAAGGAATTCAAATAGAGAAAGCCCTTATTGCCAAAGGAACTATTAAATCACACTCTAAAGATAACCAAATTGTTAAACCTATGGAAAAGCCAAAAGTATTCAACAAAAACAAGAAGGTCATGGGAGACAGAATCACAGACTCTAAATGCATGCAAATGGTTCAAACCGGTCAACCGTTTAAAATGACCAAAAGACCTATTCAACCATCACCTAAATGTAGAATGTTCACTCCTCTCAACGAGCCTTTGTCGATCATATTGAAAAAATTAGATTCAGCTCACATGGTGACTTATCCCACGACACAACCCTTTGATGAAAATGCTCCAAAACCATCATGGTACAAAGAACATGACTATTGTGAATTACATCGTGTCAAGGGACACAAAACAAACAAATGTCTATGAATTTGTCACTACATTCAAGACCTCATCGACAATGGGGAGATAGAAGTGGACAACCCGGAAAAAACTCAAATACCTAATGAAAAGACGGGGATATACAAAGAACCATTCCCTAAACATGGTAAGTCAGAGGAGCTAAAGCCGGATCGAGGAGAGTCATCCCAGAGTTATAAAGTGGTGAATTATCTATATACCAAGAAAAACAATAATCATTATGATTCTCTCATTGGGTGTATCTGTTCCCCTAGTGACCATGTGAACACCATTTGAATCAAGGGAAAAGATTGTGTTGCGGTAACAAGGCGCGCCCGCCTCACGATTCCTAAACCCTCTCCATCAACCTTGCAAAACGATAGGTACAACCTTTTAGAATAGCTTGAGAAGACATCTGCCAAGATTTCAATCTTGGATCTCCTCAAAATATCAAATGTACATAAGGACATTTTATACAAAACTCTTCAGGGGTCAAGAGTGCCACTAGAAGTAGATCCTACGCATCTTCAGGCTGCGGTAGCCAATATTATACCAATTGAGAAAATTTCCTTTAATCATAGGGAGATCCCTATTGAAGATCCAACGCATAATCTCCCCTTGAATATTGAGGTGTTTTTTACCACAGAAAGATAAAACGGATGCTTGTGGACAACGAATCAGGATTGAATATATGCACATTGAAATTAGTCAAGCAATTGGAACATACCAAAGAAGACCTCAAGTCCCATATCATTACCATAACCGCTTACGACAACGTAGAAAGAGAGTCAGCTAGCACAATCACATTACCCATGGAAGTCAGACCCGCTTGTCATCACACGAAGTTTCATGTCCTGGACTTGGAAGTCCCATACAATATGCTTCTAGGCTAACCATGGATTCATGCCATGTAGGTCATGCCATCAACATTCCATCAATACGTCAAACTGAAACACGAGGGACACACTATCATGATACAAGGAGATCTAGAGCCCTTCGTTCCTTTGTAGAGCTCTCAATATTTTTATGCTTAACGGTGCCTTTACATGCCCCTCTGCGAAAAATAAATGTTCCTCTTCAATCAAAGCCATGGAATCCCGAGTAGATTCATATTTCCTCACTTCTTGCGCCCGTGATGCCTCTACATCAAATTCCCCTTTTGATTTATGGGAGATGAAGGTTCTAGAGTATGGTTGTGGGGAGTATAATGTGTAACAAGCTCTTTTAGTTTTAGACCTCTCATTGTCACCTAAAAATAGAGGTGTGACTATCTATCATTTTAGACGGCCTAGAGATGAGCTAACTATTGGGTCATTTTTACCTGGAGGGTTGCTTCTTTGAAGAGAAATTGTTGGATCCACCTACGACTTGGGTCCCGGAAGATACTCAACCAACTTGCTACCAAATCCTTGAGTATGAGAAGTCTAGCCAAATGATGTATTCCATGGGCTACAAAGGTCTAGGATGCGGAAAGAATGAATAAGGACCAAGATAACTAGTTCCTCTCCCACATTTTAAGATAGAAAGGTACGACATTGGCATTTGACCCTATGGATCACACCCTAATAATCAAGATGCCACATGTTCTGAGCACGAAGATAGCTCTGACTATTTAGATAACGATACAAATTCCCACTATAGCCAATATGAGGATCTTACCTCCACGAACTTGTTCATGAATACTGTTATCCTCACCATAACCCCTACTAAACCTAAAATTGACCTTGTTTACCCTTGCATTGTCGAATGGGACCAACAATGTCATGTGTTGTTATATCTCTTTGAAAATGATGAAGCCATTCCAGAATTCATAGGCATTCGGGATACAATCCTCATTGGAGATCACAAAAAGGGTTTCTACATTTACTTAGATAACTGCACCTACTTTGGAAAGGAAGTTGAGCTTTGTGGTCAGCAAAATTTAAGAAAAAGTGAGGGAAAAAGTTCCAATGAAAAGCCTCGGCAAAATTCAAAGTCCAAGTCGCACAGTGAAAACCTCTTTGAGGCGTTGGCTGACAAACAAGTACAAAAATCAATGGACAAGAAAAGTGACCATGCCAAGGGTGAAAATCTTGTAGAGACACCCTTGGAAGAAGATCTCAACCTTCCTCTTGATCCTATGCGTATGGAGGATTTGTCAACAATGCTAGTAGAAGATACCATTGATGTTGGAAGATGACCCAAAAGTGGTCAAGTTGGGAGCTTCGCTCTCAGCATGAGAACATAAAACATTCACCATGCTTTTGTGGGAATTTATAGATGTGTTTGCATGGTCCTATAAGGATATGTCGGATTGGATCTGACTTTGGTAGTGCACAACTTAGTTGTACATGCAGACACCAAGCCCATCAAGCAAAAGCTCATAAAGATGCACCCGAGGGTGGCTCTCCTAGTTAAGGAAGAGTTAGAAAGATTTCTCACGACAGGATTCATTTGACCCATTGATTACTCCGAATGGATATCAAATATCGTCCCTGTATAGAAGAAGCCTGTTGGGATCAGAATCTGTATAGATTTTAGAGACATAAATAAGGCATGCCCAAAGGATGATTTTATGTTGCCTAATATCGATATGATTGTTGATTCAACTGCATAGATGGATTTTCAGGCTACAATCAGATCAAGATAGCCGACAAAGATCAACACAAGATGACCTTCACAACTTCCTGGGGTACTTTCTGTTATCAGGTAATGCCATTTGGCCTTAAAAACGCATGAGTAACCTATTAAAGGGCAATGACGGTAATTTTCCATGATATGATCCATGTCATTATGGAAGACTATGTGGACAATATCCTCAGAAATCCAAGACAAGGGAAGATCACCACGATATTTTACGGCATATCTTCAAACACTCATGCGGGAGTACAAAGTCAGATTAGATCCTAGGAAGTGTGTGTTTGGTGTACTTTCAGGGAATTTTCTAGGATTCATTGTATCTCGAAGAGGGATTGAAGTAGACCCCGCTAAATTTACTACCATTACTGAAATGCCTCCTCCCAAAAACATCAAATAACTACACAGCTTGCAAGGAAAGATACATGCCATCCACCGCTTCATTTCCCAACTTGCCGATAAGTGTCATTCGTTCACTCACCTACTTAAAAAGGATGTTGCCTTTATGTGGGGACCAGAGCAACAACAAGCTTTTACCTTGCTTAAGCAATACTTAGCCAATCCACATGTCCTCATGCCTCCAACTCCTGGTGAGCCACTTCGTTGTATATTTCTACCACTCAATTTACTATTGGTGCGTTCTCAAGCCCAATATGACCTCAGCTATAAAGAAAAAATTATGTACTATCTCAATCGTACTCTCATCACTTATGATCTCAACTACCCTCAGATTGAAAAAGCTTGTTTGGTTATAGTTTTTACCTTCAAAAACATCACCATTACCTGTTAAATACTAAAACCAAGCTTATATCAAAAGTTGACCCGCTCAAATACTTGTTGTCTAAACCCACCCTTACCGGTAGAATGGCTAACTAGATCATTATGTTGAGTGAATTTGACATCGAGTTTGTGCACCAAAATTTGGTCAAGGGACAGGTTCTTGCTAATCAGTTAGTAGAAGCACCTTTACAAGGAACAAAACCTATGAATCTGGATCTGTCAGATGCTTCATTAATGTACATTGAGGAATCCATCATGTGGCAGGTGCACTTTGATGGATCTTTTACTTTTCATGGTTCCGGAGTAGGTGTTGTACTAATTACTCCTTTTGGCAACCCCATACCTCAGGCTTTTCACCTTGGTTTTCCTTGCACAAATAATATTGCAGAGTATGAGGCACTCATCACTGGGATGAAGCTCGCAATCAAATGGGACATTCATCATGTTAAGATCGTTGGTGACTTGCAGTTAATCATCAAACAAGTCAATGATGAGTACAAAGTCAAGGATGAGAAGCTCATCCCTTACAAGAAGCTAGTTGAAAATTTGAAAGAGTATTTTGTGTGTATCACATTTGAACAGATTCCAAGAGCACAAAACATATCTGTAGATGCTATGGCAACCGTAGGTTCTATGCTACGCATTCCACCAAAAAGTAATGATATGCCTTTCTTTGTTGAAAATCTACACTAGCCTATGTATGACATGCCAGAATCTTGTTTGGCTTGTGATGTTGTTGGTCCTAATTCCCCATGGTATGAGCCCATCTTCACTTACCTTAAAGATAATACGTTCCCTCCTAACATCTCCCGTTCCAAAAAAAAATCATTATCCACCAGATAGCCCGTTATACCCTCTTAGGAGGTACACTCCATCGTCGTGGCTATGATGGGAATCTATTATGTTGTCTTGATACAATAGAGTCAGTCAAAGTGATTAAAGAGGTGCATGAAGGGGTGTGTGGGGCCCACAAAACCGATGCGCAAAAGCTATGTGTGGAAGTGTGTACTTTGTCAAAAGTATGGCAATTTCATCTATGCCCCGTCACATCCATTGTAACCTATCATGACCCCATGGCCATTTTCCAAATGGGGACTTGATTTAATAGGGAAGCTTACCCCTACTTCATTTTATGGCCACACCCACATCATTACAGCTACTGAATATTTTACCAAGTGGGTGGACGATGTCCCTTTGACCTATGTAACGGGTGCTCAGATCTCAAAGTTCATCATGAATAATCTTATATTCGGTATGGCATTCCTGCAGCCATAGTTACTGACAATGGAAAATAATTCAAGAATAAGACCATGAAAGATCTTTGTCGCTAGTTTCAAATAAGATTAAAGTGGTCTACACCGTATTACCCCCAAGGCAACGGACAAGCTGAGGCCACTAACAATACTTTAGTTTGAATCATGGAAAATATGGTAAGTAAGTCAGTCACAACCCGACATTTGTAAATTCACCCACTCTTTGGGATTACAAGACCTCTATTCACACTCCTATTGGTGCGACACCATATTCCCTGGTATTTGGAATAGAATCTATCATCCCGTTAGAAATCGAGCGTCCTTCCCTATGAATCTCTCTTAGGGATTATCTAGACAAGGATGAGGATTAAAAGTGGTTCGACTGACAGAGTTGGAAATCTTGGATGAGAAGCACATATGCACCCTAAATCATCTTAAAGTGTATCAGAATAGAGTTTCTCGCAATTACAACGAAAGAATCATACCTTGTCAGTTTGAGGTTGGTGATTTGGTCATGAAGGAAAATCAGTTCAACACAAGGGCGGAAAGAGAGAAAAAAGGAAAGTTTGAACCACATTAGCTAGGACCTTATGTCATTGTGGCCAAGTATGGCACAGAGCATACACACTTTCCCACCCTAATGGTGATGAGCTCCGCGAGCCCATGAGCGACATGCACCTTAAGTGGTTATATGCTTAAACATGGTGCAAAAATCATAAAATCAAACCAAAAAAGAGTAAAAATGATCAAAATACAAAAAAATAAAAATAAGAGAAAGAAAAATAGAAAACATATATTCCATATGTGAAAACCACGGAATTCGCACGCTGGATAGGTCCTTGGTGAAAACCAATTTCCGGCGCCTTGGGAGAATTCATTGTTCACAAGCATCTTGCATCTAAAGAGTACTTTTACTTAGCCTAGGGCTAGTTCTGTGTCTGCATCTGAGATTCCCTTTGAACCTATCATGCCGAGCCTTGATCCAACTTTTTCTCCTCTTGATTATATATGAAGGGATGGTCTTATGCATATTCCCCATCTAATGTTGGGGGCACTTCTGTGACTTCACCTTCCTGTTTATAAGCACATGGTGTCTTCCCTTGTATATTCTCTATCTAACGTTGGGGGCATCCACATTTTTGGTTACCTATGCGTAGCTTCGGAAAACCTTAGAAAATCACAAAAAAACAACATAAAATTGTTTCACAAAAATCACAAAAAAACAATAGAAAATTGTTTCACAAAAATAAAAAACAATAGAAAATTGTTTCACAAAAATCAAAACAATAGAAAATTGTTTCACAAAAATAAAAAAATAATAGAAATTTGTTTCACAAAAATCAAAACAATAGAAAATTGTTTCACAAAAATCAAAAAAATAATAGAAAATTGTTTCACAAAAATCAAAACAATAGAAAATTGTTTCGCAAAATTCAAAACAATGGAAAAATGTTTTCACAAAACAATCTTACAAAAACATTAACTTTTGTTCACTTCCTTTATCTTGTTACTTGTTTTGCTTGTTTTCTTGTATAGTTGCTTCATGTGTGTACATTTGTATAGTTTGTTGCTTAGACATACTTTTTTAGGATTCATATTTTCTTGCTTGGATTAGATCTATTCTTACTTGTGCATATTGAAGTGTGTTTTTGCATGCTAGTGAATAATGGTACATTGTTGTGTTGATTCATTGTGTTTTTTGTTAGCATTTGATTGTGTTTTCTTGTTGCATGTGCATTGTTTTGTTATCACATCATCATATATCCATCAATATCATCACATATAACATCATCTATACATCATATATCAAGAAAGAGCTAAGAATACATCATACATGAATGCTAAGCTAATCATCACATATTGTATCATCAATGGGGGCAAAAGGGGTCACAAATATCAAAATCTATCCCCCCCCACCAATATCATCGTATCATCCCATCCACTAAATATGGCACATCACATGAGCAATACATTTGATATCATCTGTAGATCTATCATCTAAAAACCAATGCACATGCAATACATAAAATATCAAGATACATATAAATGGATATACCGAATTAGATAACATCATTACACTTCTAGAAATCCATGTAATCAATCAAAACAACAATAACATCCATCATCTCATGACACGTGTCATGTCAAAATGTCCATATATATATATACATGTGTAGTATGTTTATCTCAACAAGGATATACATCATCAATACATCAAAAATTCCTTCATCTGAGGCGTACATAAAAATGTTATACATTGATCAAAGAATGCTACTACCTTCATTAGAGGCATATATCAAAAATGTTGTACAAAACAAATGATGCACATCGAACACATGATGTGCATAGCCTTCATCAAGAGGCAAATGTATCAATACACTAATCCATCAGGGATGAATGTAGCCCTTGGATGGGCTAGCTGGTTTTGCCCCATGGAGGACCCATGATCGTGTGCGTTGAGTGGCCCTATAGGATGCCCCCGTGATGCTCCACCGAGGCCTCGAGACCTCTTTGACCTCATCAATCTACTCGACTGTTGGCTATACGAAGGTGCTCGCCGCTCGGCTAGAACGCCTCGTAATACAAGGATCGGTAGTAGGAAGCTCTGCCCTCTATTGTAGCCAAGTCTCTGTGAGTGCGGGTTATCACTATTGTCCCATCTCGTGTGTCAAAACAATGCTATCTCCGATGATAGATGGGTAACCTCAGCTTGACCCACTGCCCGCTCTGCCCTCAACCGATCTCTCTCCAATGTCACTCGCCATGTAGCCGAGCTTCTATGTCTCTTATAACAGGCTCATCACCTAGGCCATCTGAGCTATCATCTGACATATCTACTAGAAGTGAATAGATCCATCTCCTCCCTAGATGGCCTGGGATCTTCCCCCGGTCCCGCTCTGATGTCACTACTAGAATATGAGATCGGGCCTGATCTCTCTCCGCTGTAACCTACTGCAGCTGCTGTTGTAAGGTGGCTATCTGTACCACCAGTTACACCATAAGGGCCTATCCTTGTACATGTCCTTGTGCATGTCCTTGTCCTAGCCCCTACTACCTCTGTCTCTCTACACCCGTGCTTTGGACCACCGCCCGTCATGTGGCTACACATCAAATGGATCATCTGGGCCATGAGCTACTACATCCTCCCCCTCGCCACTGTTATAGGGGATCTCTGGTGGTGGCCAAACACCTATCGTGCACATGCCTCATCAAGTAAGGTCGCGCGCCGTAAAATAGTAGCGTACTAACCCATATAGTCAGTGTCGTACTGGTCTCTAATATGTCGAGCCGGGTCCCATGCCTGTGGTACCACCTATAAAAAGCTAGCCCTAGCTCGAGTCACCTGTATACGTGGCCCCATGGTCTGCCTCTCTACATCCCGATGAGCATACCACAAATCTGGTTGTGGAACCCTTTGCACTTCCACCCTGTTGTCGCCGACATCGGTCTACTCTATATAACTCTATGATATAGTTGTGGCTACCAAGAAGAAATTGCTCCACCACAAAAACATCGAGCTATGCTCCATCCTCAAGCTACTGTATATGCCTATAGGGCCTCCATATAATATCTTTGTCTATTAGCTCATCAAAATCTCGCCGATAATGGTACATGCTACCTAAGTGTCCTCGTATGTCATCACCTACAAAAACCCAAGCCATATATGTCAGCTCCTCCAAGACTCGGGCATGCAATGCACCTACAGGTGCCCAATCGCTATGTGATCCCAAGACCAAATCTGTAATAAGGAGGCCGACCCCACCATCTTCTAACGGTGGTAGGTAATCAAATGTAGATCCCAATATAGATGTGCCAGTATGCATTGGCCCCAATAGTATCATTCGCCATCGAATTGTCCATGCACCAAAGATGATCAAAACCATCATAAAGGATGTCCCTATCTTATCAATGAGAAAAAACCCACTGATAAGTGACATCACGTAGAGTGGCCCCGGTGTAAAGTCGGATCAGCTATGCACTCATGCAACGAAATTATCATACCCTTGTGGGGTATCTCGTCGCGGTCAAAAAGGTCACTGATCGTTGTCGTGATCTACCCAAGGTCACTCATGTACTTGATCGTTAATCCTGTAATAGGTACCAACAGATCCACCATACGTCCTCCAAGGTGATAGTAATCTCTCCTCTTGAGAGCCTCAAGCACTAGCTCTTGTTATGCCACCGCTTAATCAACGTGGTCAGTAGACCATGGTCCAGTGTGATGGAAGGCATGCGAGCTATAGGGCCTAGGTCCACCGCCTCTAATAGAATCGCCATCACACGCCAATCTCGTTAGCACATGCTCCCCTCCATCTCCGCTATGTGGGAGTGGCACTCTCACGTCTGTAACACGGGAAACCGTCTCTGCAAAACCATTTTGAATGTCGATACTAACATTTCTTCTAAGTCCTCTTATCATTCCATAAGAATCATCTACAAATCTTAATTTTCTTCTTAGTGTCATCTTTTTTGGCATTTTGTCTCTCTCATTCATCTAGTCTATGTGCCTGCACACCCTTTAGGGCGTGTGCATACCCCCTAGCATGTGTGCCCCTTTTTTAGCAGGCGCATGTATACACATCCACCTAAAGGCGTTTGTGCCATCCTTTGTGTACCTTCACGTGCAAGCAAGGGTGTCTAGTGTGTGTGCACCAACGTTTGGGTGTATGCACGTGTGCACATGTGTTGGTGGCATGTGTGCGAGATGTGCATACGCTTTATAGAGCATATTCACGTGTGCACACATGCCTCATGGTGCCTGCATGTGTGCGCATGCACTTCAAGGGTGTCTGCGCCATCATTAGGACACCTGCGCCCCGCGCATGCGCGCCTACACCATACCCTAACATAACCCCTTATTTTAGCATTAATTAAGAGAATTAATTACAATAATTGATAAAGAAGGTTAAGCTACTCATGAAGAAGCCATCGTCGGAAAGCGGGGCATACCCCGGAACTATGTTAGCACGCCTCCTCGCGGTCTCGTGCTTTCACCATCGTCCTCGTCGCTATTAGGTTCTCGCGGTAAAAGTTTGGCAATGGGTCGGTAACAAATGAATTGGTCACGGTGATTTACCCCCCTGGGGGGTATATCAAGCCATTTTTCGCTGCCATGATGCTGGAGGCTTGTTTTGACCGTTGTTTCCTCTTCTATTCACCGTCAATAATTATTTTAATGAAATAAATATTTTTCTTTCATCTTTCATCATCTTCAGGTATTTTTGCCATCTGTACCCCTTTCTTCTCACTAGGACAATTTTTATTGCTCCTAGGTGATTTCCTTCCTCTACACACTCCATCGAATAATTATTTTTATTAAATAATTATTTTATTAATTTTTTCCATTGTATGGGGACATTATTTGTCGCCTACTTCTTCTTTCTTCCCCCTGGGGAATTTTTCTTGCGTCTAGGCAATTCATACTGATTCTTATACTTTCTTCTATGTGTCCCACATCCACTAATTTGGACAATTTGAAAAAACAAAAAATGTATATATCCATCCAAAATCCAAAAAAGTAAAATTCTCCAACAAAATCCTAAAAATCATAAAACCTACAAAAATAGGTAAAACCGCTTATAGCGGCTGAAACTTGTGTCTTGCGCATGGTATTCTTTCCATGTCCTGCTGGAAATTTTCACATCTTCATCGATCATATGATTTGTGAATCATTAGATTCACAACCATTCGCAAAGCTAGTTTGCTTGCTTCGTCTGTACTCTGGGGCACATCTAGTTGCCTGGTGTTGTTTCGTGGTGCACAAAGCTTTCTCCTTGGACCCGGTGTCCATCATCATTTCCCCTGCATGTATCCTTTCTTGGGGCATCATTTTTAACCCTTGTTGTCAATCACGACCATGTGGAAATCTTCAGCTTGATAACAAAATATTTGTACAATCGTCTTGACTATTGTTGGTTCGAATATGTGTGTTTGTACTTGTTTTCCTTGTTAAATGAGCTTGTTTCCTTCTCATATTGCATTGTTTTTGTATGTTGCATAGAGTTGGTGTTTTTAGCAATGGATAATTGTTCGTAGTATGGATTTTCATGTCATTCTACTTTTTTTGTTTGCTTATATTTTTAGTAAGGACCAATGACGTAGATCTTTTGGCAATATGATGAGATTGAATTTGTTTCGATGCAAAGGATGAAAGTTAGTTATTCTCTCTGCTTCTCCATATTTCTTCTACATCACCCTCTTATCAACAATATTCTTCTGCTTCACCTAGGGCATCTTGCCACTCTCCTTTCTTCTATCAATTTCTCACCTTTTTCGATCGTTGATCGTCTTCCTTCATCACCCCATCGACACTCAAGGGGGCATCTCTCACTTCTACTAATTTTTCTTCCACCCCTTCAAAATTTTATCTGTCTACTATCTTTGAAGTGGCATCACTTACGCCACCCCAAAGAGGGGCAAATGTAAACACCTATAATTTTGCATGAACAATTTAAATACTTAAATTGTGCTAATTATCCTTTTTCCCACAAATTGGTGACATATCGTCAATAGTGCTCATCTTCTCTCCTATCATCATTAATTAATTACATTACGTTAATTAATTAAGTCTTTTATTCAACAAATACCCTAATTAATGACCTTCCATTAATTAATCCTTCCTTCTATCTAGACTAATTAATTATTATTAATTAATTAGTTTCCCCTTTCATTAAATCAATAAATCATTATTTAGTTGATTTAATTCCCTTCTATAGTTTAAATCATGTTAATATTCCTCTAAAAATCTTTTATAAGCTTGCACACCTATTAATTAATCACTTTGGTTAATTAATAAACCTCATTATCCCCATGAGTCATCAAGGACAAATTAAACTCATTGGCTAACCAAAAAGACAATAGTATAGATAGTTTTATCTCTCTTATGTGGTATACACAGAGTGTATATATGACAAACAACATTATCATATGATAATACAAATTTCGCGCTTGTTACCTGTCCAAGTTAATGCACCAAACTAAACACAGAAACCCTGAAAAACTCCAATAAAATCGATACCTGATGGATAAGATCCGAAGATGTAGACGGATGAGGAAGCCGATGTAGACAAGACGGGCGCACACGAGCAATTCGCACAATAGATCCGAATAATCTGCAAAACACCGATGCTTGACAGAAAAAGACCACGTTAAAAGATATTTAAGTGGACTGCCCGAGAAGCGGGTCCGAGAAGCGATAAGCTTCCTCGGCGGATGTCAGTCCACGTTTTCAATTAAGAAAAGAAGCATACATGATAAAAGATGTAAATAAAGACTAGATTTTCTGATTGCAGTAATAAGAATCTAAACAGCAGACAGAAAGTACAGAAAACAGGGAACTATGAAATAAATGCTGGATTTGTGTTACCTGTATCCTTTTACCTATCTGCAGAGAAATCGGCGTCGACTGGGTAGAATCGGCGTCGATTGAGACTGGTCGGCGTCGATTGAGGAGGATCGGCGTCGACTGGATAAGATCGGCGTCGACTGGAGACAGATCAATCAATCAGGGACTGTGCGACAAGATTCGGGAATTGGAAGGTGAATGTGGTCTGCTGGATGTGCCGAAGTTGGCGAGATACTGGAACAGAGTCACCAGATGATAGATGGTCGTGACAGGGACAGAGTAACGGTGCTCCTCTCAGGGATTGATTTGGACAGGATCTGTCCTAATCTGAGACAATTGATGCTAAAAAGATCTCTCTTTCTCACACCCTGTATCTCTCTCGCTCTCTGTTCGTGCGTAAGTGCTTCCTTTTTCGCCATTCGTGATCTCTTTTCGGTCTCTTCGGTCTCTTCGGTCCCTTCTCCCTTCGGTCCCTAGAACCCAGAGTTACTGACTTGCTTTTATAATCGGCGCCGCTCCTAGAAAATCGGCGCCGACCATATGGGTCGGCGCCGATCGCGGAAAAGACTCCCGAGATGGCCAAATTGATTGATTCGAGAAAGATAAGACTTATCCCGACTACGGGAAAATATCCCGCTTATGGAAGATTAAAAATAGATGCGATACATAGATAGAATAAATTTGGGGTGGATAAGTGATTAAGATGCATGGGAAGAAGCGTAATTAAATATTTAATATTTAATCACTCATGGGCAAGATATGATGGGATGAATTAAATTTAGAGTAAGTGATTAAATCACAAATTGGATAATATCCCAAGGGGATAGTTGGTGACGTAAACGTGCCCCAGGTTACCTAAGCAGGTAAACGAATGAGAGGGACACTAAATTGGGTAACCAAATTTAAGTGTCTACATTTTGCCCCTTTTTGTCAAGTAACTTGCGATAAGCAAGGTTATGAGACAAAAACAAAGGGATGGAAGAAGGGAAGAATTTGTGATGATGTGATCCCCCTCAAACTAGGGATGGGATGGATGATAGAACAGACGATCCCGAGTTTGAAAGAGGTAGATGAAAACGCAGGATGCCCCAGTCGGATGTCTGGAGTAGATCTGATCATTGATGACACACAAAAATAAATAAAAAGGCAGCAACCTAAGGAACTCACATTGGTAGGGAAAACTAGCCGGTCTCCTCATGAGACGACGTTAGTGCCTACAGACCCATGAGTGTAAGGAGAACTGCAAAACAGTCAGCATCTAAAGAGAGACACATTGGTAGGGACAACTAGACGGTCTGCAAAGCAGACGACGTTAGTGCCTACAGACCCGCGTAACTCTAAGCGGCCAAACAAAAAGCGAGTGCTCCACGCAAAGGGAACAAACCCGAAATAGACAAGGATATCTAAAAGATGCGTCAAAAGGCAAAATTCAGCACATCACAATGATCAGATAGACCAATAAGCCAAGCATCAACACTGTGGCAAAAAGATATGGAAAATCGGCGGCGACCAAACTAATCGGCGATTTATCAAAAACGGCGTTGTATAGATGGCTTGATTGGAAGCCACCCATTTTTGTATAAACACACATGTATATATAGATTGATCACGTTATTTGTCATATAATTGTACTCATGCGTTTAATTTTGGATATACATGGATAGATGGATATAGATATAGACTGATAGAGGATAAAATAGATGTGATTGGATAGGTATAGACTGATAGATGATAGAAATAGATGTGATTAGATAGATTGATATGTGGATAAAATAGATGTGATTGGATAGATATAGACTGATAGATGATAGAAATATATGTGATGTGGATATAACTTTGATAGATAGATATAATGTACCTTGGATGTACATGTTGGTGGATAGATTGATGGATGTGATATATAGACTAGATATAATGTACCTTAGATGTACATATTTTAACTATTTTGATGGATAAATAGATAGATGTGTTCGATGTATAGATAGATGTAATTTTAATGAGAAATGAATAAAGATAGATGTCTTGATAGATAAGAGGAATTTTGATAGAAGATAAATTGTGATTGAATTAACATGTGAAATGTCAATTTAACAGGATGCAAGAGCCAAAGATGAAAGCGGAAACAACCGTGACTTAGAAGAGAAGACACTCGGAAAAGAAGGGAAATGATAAGTCGGACTTCCAACCGACCATAGATAAAATCCAGATAAGAAACCGAAAGACCAAGCATACAAGGCCCTATATAAGATTAAAATAAACCTGACACTAACTAGTCGCAAACCAGATCTAGGATAGAAACGGAAAGGAAAGTAAGTAAGTATCTTGTCGGAACTTACAAGGGACAGAATACATGTCCATAGTGGGAAAATAGGATTCTCCATATGATCGACAAAAGGTCCTAAATCTCAGCTTCATGATTTTGACAGAAAAGCAAACTGATCAATGCGGGAAGTTTGCTTGATATGGAAAGACTGATCGATGCGGGAAGTCTTTCAGTGATGCTAACAAGTGTATAAACTGACTGGAAGGCTGATTGATTACAAGAAGCCTTGAATATTTCTTTGAGAAACAGCCGTCCTTCAAGGGAGCGGTCTGTATTTTGAATTTGAATGATAGCCATCCTTCGAGGGTATGGTCTATATTTTTAGAATTTTTGATTCACTTGATAATATATGGATAGCTGTCCTTCGAGGGATCAGTCTATCTTTTTGGATAGCATCTTTTTCTTTTCTTTCTCTTTTTTTTTTTTTTTTTTTTTTTGAAGCTTTTTGGAAGAAGCTGAGTTTAGACCTAGATAGATCAGATGAAGGGGAAGAGAACATAGAAGAACATGTACTCATGCCCCGAGCAGATCCGATTAAGATAAGTACTTGGGACAGATGAAGTGGTGATTAAGGTATTCCTACCATGAGGAGGAACATATCCAAAAGAAACGTGCAATGAGTAGAGCCGCGATACTCATATTTAAGGTAAACGAGGCAATAAGCGGAGAACCACACAATTTCGAATCACCACGAAAGTAGATGACTGGTTATTAGGACGGATGAAAGATCTGAGTTGCGACTAGATTTGTGTAAGATAGATTTTAACAATAGAAGGGCCGTAAATGCAAAGCATTAAGAGGTTCCGCTTCAGGTACACCATCCATAGAAGATAAACGATAAGCCCCAGACCCATATTTATGAGTGATAATGTAGGGGCCCATCCAGTTGGGAGCAAACTTACCACGTTGACTCCTTTCGAGTGTAGTGGCATTTTGATTTTCCTTAAGAACAAGGTCACCAATTTTGAAGTCACGGTGTTGCAAGTGCTTGTTGTAAGCACGTTTGACACGCTCAAGATAGACTTGATGATGCTCAAGAGCGTTAAGACGCCGCTCATCTAATAATTCAAGTTGTGCTAGACGATTTTGACGATAATCCTCATCGGAGACAAATTCTCTGAGAGAAACACGGAGAGATGGGATTTGGACTTCCAAAGGAAGGACAGCCTCAGATCCATAGACGAGAGAGAAAGGAGTAGCACCAGTAGGGGTACGAATGCTAGTCCGATAAGCCCAAAGAGCAAAAGGGATATGTAAATGCCAATCCCTGCCAGCTCGACTAGTTACCTTTGCGAGGATACTACGCAAAGTTTTATTGGACGCTTCGGCTTGACCATTAGCTTGAGGATAGTATGGAGAAGAAAAACTGAGCTTGATATTGAAAGCGTTGCAGAGATTTTGCAAATCGGCGTTCTTGAAGGATTTACCATTATCTGTGATTAGCTTGTGTGGAACGCCAAAGCGACAAATGATGTGTTGATAGACGAAATCAACTATGGGCTTAGCCTTTGTTGAAGAAAGAGGGATAGCTTCTACCCACTTAGTAAAGTACTCAGTGGCAGTAATGATAGAATGATGACGTTGTGAAGAACGGGGATTGATAAGACCAATAAGATCAAGACCCCACTGCGAAAAAGGCCACAAATCCGCCGCAGGTTGCAAAGCCTGACTAGGGATGTGCGTGAGATTGGAATGTTGCTGACACTTGACGCACTTCTTAGTGTATTCACAACAATCTTGATTAAGAGAAGGCCAATAATATCCCAAACGTAAAATACGCTTGGCTACAGCTAAGCCACTAAAATGTCCACCACAGATACCGTCATGGACCTCCTGGATAGCTTTAGATGATTCATGGGTTTTGAGGCATCGAAGCAAAATACCATCAAAGCCGCGTTTGTAAAGAATCCCGCCTAGGATAGTATAGCGATTGGCGCGTTGGACAAAAGACCTTCTACCATTGGAAGTCAGATTTGGAGGAAGGATCGAATGAGATAGATAATCAACAATCTGTTGATACCACTCATCCTGAGTATGGGTTGTGATAGCATGGATTGAAGATAGTTGCCTAAGATAAGATGGTTGATCTAATCGTTGCACAGCCACATAAAGACGCGAGTCTTCGGTAAAAGGCGGGATAAGGGAGGCTAAAGAGGCCATGGTATCCGCGAATCGATTTGCAGTACGAGGAATGGCTTGGATAGTGAACTTATCGAAAGATTGGAGTTGGGCAAGAACGATGTCACGATATTTTTGAAGGATATCATTCTTGCATTGATAGACACCCGTGACCTGATTAACGATGAGTTCAGAATCACCGAAGATGTCAATATGACGAGCGCCGAGATTAATGGCATTTTGAAGACCTAAGACAAGAGCTTCGTACTCAGCCATATTATTGGTGCACTCAAAGTTCAATTTGTGTGCAACTGGGATAGGCGTACCCCAAGGAGGAATCATCACGAAACCCGCACCTCCCCCTTGCTGGCATTTGGATCCATCAAAGAAAAGCTTTACTTTAAATGGAGATAGACCAAAATCAATTTGTTGGATATACTCATCGGGGAATTGAGCAAGGGGGTCTTGAGTGTCCGGAAGAGGAGCATCAGCTAATTGATCTGCAATAACCTGACCCTTGATAGCCTTTTGCGGGATAAACTCGAGGTCAAACTCAGTCATAAGCATAAGCCAACGAGTGATGCGATCATTGTGATAAGGTTTTGCATGGATTGTCTTGAGGGGATTGACACTTGTGACAATATAAGTTTTGTGATTAAGGAGATAATGACGAAGCTTAGAAGTTGCGAAGAAGAGAGCGCAACATAGTTTTTCAGCTTCGGAGTAACGTGTCTCATACTCATGGAGGGTGCGACTGATGTAATAGACAGCTTGTTCTTTACCACAAGTGTCCCGATGCGAGATCATGGCTCCCAGAGCATGGTCAGTCACAGAGATATAAAGATAGAAAGGCTCCCCCTCGCGTGGAGGTGTAAGCACGGGTGGAGAAAGAAGATAAGCTTTGAGATCATCAAAGGCCTTTTGGCAATGCTCATCCCATTCGAAATGAACATTCTTACGGAGAAGATGGTGAAAAGGTTGACAACGGTCCGACAATTGGGAGATAAAACGACGCACTGATTGAAGACGTCCTTGGAGACTGCGGAGTTGCTTCAAGTTAGACGGGGGAGGCATCTCAAGGATAGCTTTTATTTTTGCGGGGTCGACTTCAATACCCCTGATGGAAATGATAAAACCTAAAAGTTTACCAGTGAGAACGCCAAACACGCACTTAGCTGGATTTAGACGAAGACAGAAGCGGATAAGCCTCTCAAAGAGAGGTGCAAGGATGAAAAGATGATCTTGACGACGCTTGGACTTGCCGAGGAGATCGTCAACATAATCCTCCACAGTTTTGTGTAAGAGATCATGGAAGATGTATGTCATTGCTCGTTGATAGGTTGCTCCCGTTCTTAAGGCCAAAAGGCATGACACGATAACAAAAGGTCCCCCAAGGAGTTATGAAGGAAGTCTTATGTTGGTCTTCTGGTGCGATGAGGATTTGATTATATCCAGAGAAACCATCCATAAGAGAAAGCATCTCATGACCCGCAGTTAAGTCTACGAGTTGGTCGATATTAGGAAGAGGAAAATCATCCTTTGGACAGGCAAGATTAAGATCCCGGAAGTCGGTACAAATTCGAATCTTCCCAGTAGCCTTAGTTACTGGTACTACATTGGACACCCATTGCGGATAATCGATGGGTTGGATGAAGCTAGCCGAGAGCAAGCGTTGTAACTCTTCTTTGACAAGAAGGGCTACTCTAGGGTGCATCTTACGCAATTTTTGCTTAACTGGTTTGATGTTGGGAAGGGTAACGATATTGTGGACCACAATATCGGGATCGAGTCCTGGCATATCCTCGTATGACCAAGCAAAGGCTTGACGATGTTTGGAAAGAAAAGCGGTAAAGTCCCCTAATTCCTGTGGATTAAGGGATTGGCCGACCTTAATGATGCGAGGGTCTTCAGAAGTCCCTATATTAAGGTCGATAGTGGCTTCGTTGAGAAGGGTAGACGTGTCAGAAGGAATAGTCTTGGGAAGATATGAATCCTCTGCCCCTAGATAGGTGAGGACAGAATCATCATCCGCACAGTGGATAGTGTTGATAGTGGGAGAGTCGTCTCCAACTATTTCAGGGAAGATTAATGGTATAGAAGCGGACCGATTGTTAGTCTCGTAGGCTAACGGCCCTAAGGAAATGGTATTGATCAAAAAAAAAAGTTAGGTGGGATGGAAATATCATCGTCCACATCAAGTGATGCTTCTGATTTAGTGGGGGAAGGTGGTTCTTCAGTAGGAAGAGGCTCATCAAGAATAGTGACAGTGGCCTTTGAAAGAGGTTTAAATCCTAAACCAAATTTCTGATGTGGCATGAGAGTAGGAATGGACTTGAGGTCATGTATACCTTGTTCATATTTTCCGAGGCCAAAACCTTTCCACGCGCATCGATATAGATAAGTTTTTGCAAACGTGGGATTCTGTAGATAATCAAACCCTGTTAGGTAAGGTTTGGCTCTAGGAGGAGAATCCGGGCGATAATGAGGCGTATCAAGACCACCGTAGATGAAATTGGTCTGTTGATTGGGCAGACCAATGGTGACGATGCGACCGAGACCTGGTTGATATTCAGGTTGTTTGTCTGGTCTACCATACTCATTAGGTTTGAGATGGGCATCAAAAGAAAAGAGAGGAAGCTCTCCTAGTGAGAAACGCTGCAATGTCTCTTCTAGATTTTGTAAATCCGGTAGTTTGGTTGCAGGTATAGAAGAAGATGAGGCCCCGTCAGGAGAACATGGATTTTCTTTTAAAGGGGCAGATCTTGTGGTCATGTCGCATTGTGCGGAAGGAAAAGGATCTCCTGGATGAGTATATATTTTGCCCTCATATTGATATTTTAAGCATCGATGGAGGGTGGATGGGACACAATGCATTGCGCGAATCCAGGAGCGTCCAAGGATCATATTATAGTGGAATTTTCCTTCGACAATGTAGAAGAGTTCATGAAGCAGCTTCTTACCTACTCGAATGGGTAAGACCACAGTTCCTAGAGTGACTGCTAGCTGATCGTTAAATGATCGAAGGGCGAAAGGCGGGGGAGACACTACATTCTTTGGTAACTTAAGTTGCTCAAACGTGTGCGAGGAGATGACGTTGAGTGCAGCTCCACTATCGATCATGACACGTTTTAAGGTAGTGTTATTGATTTGGACTGTGATAAAGAGGGGAGCCTCCAAATCCTCTGAAGAAAGAGGAGGAACTTCCGAATCCTCGAAAGAAATGGCGGTTGATGGTCCATTCAGTCCAACAACCAACTCGAAGGGCTGGGGCTCATCGGAATTTACTGCGATGCGACGCAGATTATCGATTAGAGCCTGGCGATGTTGTGGAGAGGATTGGATGAGGTCAAAAAGAGACATTTTGACCGGAGCCTGGGTGAGTTGTTTCATAACACTCTCCTCAACAGACACGGGAACTTGAGCCCGAGGTGCAGCACGAATAGAGACCTTAGGTCGTGGGGCTAATGAGGAAGGAGAAACGCCTTCAGGGGCTGCAGAAATGACAACCCGTGGTCGAGATGCTGAAGATGAAGATGGGTTATCATAGTGTTGGGTTCTAGTGGCGATATGGATTGTGTCAATTTGAGAAGGTGGAAGATCAAGTGGAGTGGAACCACCAGAGATCTGAGTGGATTGTTGGGGCTCAAATGAGGCTAAGGTGACAGGAGGTACTTGTTCCTCCTCCTCCAGCAAAAGGTCACTTTCTTCTAGAAGGTTCTTGACAACGGCTTGAAGAGCCTTACATCCCTCAGTATCATGACCCGGAGTACGGTGGTAAGCACAAATCAGATCAGAGTTAAACCAGGTAGGTTTGACTCCTTTAGGGTTATAAGGTTTAATCGGAGGAAGGGTTATGGATGAAGATTGGATAAGTTGATGAAGGATTTCGGTATAGAATCCGGTAGATGAAGAGGAGGATAGAGATGATGAAGATGGTTCTTTCACATTAACCGACTGCCGAGGTAAGAGGACTTGCATGTTAGGTTTAACAGTTTGTTTAGGAATCCTCTTATTTGTTTGGACATTTGGAGGAGCAGTCTTGGGCACTTGAGATGGGAGCAAGTGAGACATGATTGACTTTGGTGGAGGAGGAGCCCCTAAAATAGATTTTGAAGATGATGGATATGTGACAAATTTTGCGGTCTTTGGAGGCAAAGGGGGTTGCTTGGTCGAATGTACTGATGATTTAGATAATGTCGGTTTAGAAGAGGAAGAAGCTCTCAAAGTAAGTGTAGTCGGAGGAACATAGGGTGCCTTGGTTTTTGGTAATGAAGATGATGATCCTGATAGAAGAGGTGACGTCTTTTTAGTAGGTAGGTCTATTTTTCGGAGTATTGGTGAGGAATGTGTTGTAGAAGAAGACGATGGTTTTGATAAGTGTGTAGAAGAAAACGCCTTCTCAGCGGGCAAATCCAATCGTTTATGAGGCGTGGAGAGAGATTTTTGTGGAAGAGCACCAAGAGTCTTGATGGTCCGAAATATGGGCTTCCCTTTTTCAGGGATGGTGACAACTTCAACGGCATAAGGTGATTGTAACCTTTTCGGAGGAAGCAAATGGGGAGATACTGATGGTATAATGTTAGATTTTGGTTGTCTCGGTTTAGGTTCAGGAACCGAGCGTATAGATGTTGGTGCTACTTCTTTTGATTTTTCCTTAATAGGTGAAGTAACATTAGTGATGGAAGAAGTAAGTGATGAAGAAGTTCCTTGCGAAGGGACCACTTTTGGTGTAGTGATCATGGGTGGAACTACTGTAGGAAAAGAGATAGGAAGAGTCAAAGTCGAAGACACTTCCGTCGAAGTCGGCACGATTATAGGTATGTTCACCAAGGGCATAGTTGTAGCGGGAATGGGAGCAACAGAAGTAGATGTGTCTGTAGTGGAAACTCGAAGGAATGTAATTGCCTCGAGCATTGAAAGGATGTCTGATGATGAGACAGATGAGGAAGACACTGTCTCGGGTATGGATGGGAGATCGGACAAAGGAGCGGAGAGAGATGACTCCGTGCTTAGCAATGTAGGAATATTCAAAGGTGGGTTATCTGAAGATGGAGGAATTCCAGTGATTGGTGGAGTGGAAGAGGGTTCTGATTCGATTGCTGCGTTTGTAGATGACGTGGTTTCAGAAGCGGATTCTTCAGTAGAAATGAAGTTGATAGTGTGGGTGTTTGGTTTTTGAGATTCCGAAGAATTATGATTTGGGGCATGATTGGGGAAGGGTTGTTTAAAAACATCAAGCGCCTGATTTGGGGGAGCATTTGGGTTATCTAGAATGAGCTCGCCTTTGTCAATGAATTTTTGGACAAGATTTTTGAAAGTCTGACATCGTTCGATGTCATGACCTTTGGTTCTGTGATAATGACAGAAATCGTTTTCCCTATACCAGAATGGGCGTTCTCGGCTTTCATCAATATCCCTAATGGGTGGAAGTTCGATCATGCGAACTTCCAACATTTTTTCTAAGATGGAGGTATATGATTCCCCCAATGGAGCGAAGGATCGAGATGATGAAGCCCCTTTTCGAGCAGATGAAGGGTCTCTTCGTGGTGGTTGATTAGGAGTACTATCGGTTCTTGATGTTTTTAATACGATAGCATTGGTGGACCCTTGATTCTTATCTTTAGGAGGGAAAGAATTTGGTTTGGTGAACCGAGAGAAATCTGGTTTAGATTTGGAGCGAAGTTTTAGCTTTCCTTGTTCAATGGCACGAGATTCGAGTTTGCGTGCCATCGTGAAGGCTTCTTCGAAGGTATGAAAAGTTTGGATCCTTAACGTGGAAGAAATGTGACTAGCACAAGATCGGGTGAACAACTCGATCTGTTGGGATTGAGGAAGGGAGAAAGACAATTGGTTGATTATCCCTCTCCAACGAGCGACAAAGTCTGCAATAGACTCATCGTCGAATTGGCGAATGTTGTAAAGATCTGTAATTGAGATCTTATGCGCAATATTTATTGAAAAGTTTTCAACAAACATCTGGGCCAATTGAGAGAAAGAAAATAAGGAATGTTGAGGAATATTATTGTACCAGTCCAAAGCGGGACCCGCTAGAGACATAGGAAAGGTACGGAGCATGAGTTCCTGATCCTGGACGATGAGGTAGCAAGCATGTTTGAATGCTCGCAGATGTTGTTGGGGGTCTTCCCGACTATGAAATTTTGAGAATTTGGGAAGTTCCCATTGGGGAGGATAAGGCTTAAAAGCCACCGAAGGATGAATGGGTTCATTGCACACTTCTTCAAAGGAGTATGAAGGACGGGCTCCTTTTGTGGAGGCTTCCAAGTCTGCAATTTTCTTGAAGAGAATTTGAACTACGTCGGATTGGGGAGGAGGCACATAAGAAGCAGATGGTGGATGTTGGTGAGGTGTCAATGGGGGATTTATCTGTTGATTGGTGGGGTGGTAAGAGGAATAACCAGGGGTTCTGGGTGACACTTGGTGGGGTATTTGTTGTGAAGTAGCTTGCGTATAGGTAGGCTGTGAGATAATGAGTGGATGAGAAAATGAGGGTTGGGTGACGGGTGGAGCTTGTGATTGGTGGACTCCTATGTTTGTTGATTGGATCGGGACAGATTGAGGAACGTGGGTGTTGGTTGGATTGGACATGTTGGGGAACAAGACCTGAAAGGGGCCTTCTACTACCGGGTTAGGTATTAAGGGTGCCGATGTTAGCTGATGGGCGAAGGTCACAGTTGCTGGAATATTAGAAGAAAAACCCCCTAGAGGATGAGAAGTAGGAGCCAACTGACTATTCGGAGGGGGTTGGCTCATGAAGTGATACTGACCTTGGGACACGATGGAGGGCATAGACGAATTGACGGCAATGTGTGGGTGTGCAGACGCATTCATTATAGCCAGGGCAGAAGACCTCTCAGAAATGGGTTGTGGAATATTCGAGGTAACTGCGGTGTTAGGGATAGGTAAGACTAATTGAGAACTAGTCGACATGGTAGGTGGAAGAGAAAAGGGAGGCATAGGGGCCTCGCCCTTCTCCGTGGCTCGAGGCAAGAGAGATGGTGCAAACTGCTCTAAAAAGGCCTGGGATGATCCACGAGGATAATCGTACACTTGTCGGATTGGTGGGTCTTGGTCAGATATTTGGATCGACTTGTGTACTAGGTAGTCCATGAGGGCTATTGGATTGCGATCGAGGAAAGCCTGAAATTCAGGATCCCCGCGAGGAACATACTCCGAGCCAGATGATATCTCGGAGGGACTAGGAGAAGCTGGACGTGATGGAGGCGCTTTGGTTTGATAGAAGGGATTATACGACCATGACGGGGAACCAACTAACAGCGGTCCCGAGGAAGATTGGAGGGGTGCCGAAACATCCACGCTGGTGGTGATTTCGGAGGAAGAAGGAACCTGTTGGGCCATTTTCCTAGATTGTGACCGGGTGATAACCGTCATAAACAAGCAAGAAAGAAGATTGTCCTAACTAATGCACAAACAATTCAAGCAGCGCAAGTGATTATCTCCTTTAAATTTTGATGCTTTTAAAAAAAAGAAAATGTTAGGGAAGGCTTTTTAGAACAGGAACTACTCAGATAGCCAAACTAAGGATGGTTTGGGTAATGTTTGGTGAGGAGTCCCGAAGGCACTTCAGTAAAAGACCGGTACGTGGCTTGATATAGGGGCCTACCCCCGCACTTCACACACCGCTGCGATAAGGGAGTCGGGTGCTTTGCCAATATATACCAAAATCTTTCGTGAATTTATAGCGCGGCCCGAGTACCGCGTAGGCTCTTCCTCTTGGATATCACTTCCAAGTAGGCGAGGCCAGGGAAGGAGTTTTGTTTAGATGCTTTATACCTAGTGATTTTGGCTTTGTGTGCAAGGGTGAAAAATAAAAATCAAATAGTGTCACTACCGATTTTGATCAATTTTTCCAGCCTATTTAAAACTAGGTGAAAAGCATGTAGCAATGACAAAGGAAAATGTTCTTTTTAAGCACTTAAAAATGAAGTGTTTGATTTCGATGAAAACAAGCCAAACAGATTCTTTCCCCAAATGCGATTAGGTTCTTTTTAAGCACCAAAAACTGAAGTGTTTGGATGTGATAGACAACCAACAAAGAAATCCTAAAAAGGAGAAAACACCGAAAAAGAGGAATACCTGTAGGTTTAGCTCTCCAAGGTGTGTGGACTTCAAAAAGCGCGTTGTTGAGCTCTTCCCCTCGAACAATCCCACGAACAAGCAAAGTGCTCCGCAAGAAAAGATCAAGCAAACAACAAACAAGATCCGGAAAGATACATCCAGATAATGGCGAAACGAAAAATTTCTATTTTAAGGAAATAGAAAAATTTCAAGATAATGATTTCGCCTAAAAGCAAGATTGAAATGATGAACAGAAATGCTCAAATAGGACTGATAGAAATCAGTGAAGAAAAGGAACAAAGTTCAAAACTAGAAAAGAAATGAACTTACCAATAAGGGACTTTGGTTCAAGTCCCACCGGGCGTGCCAGAATGTAGATCAAGAATTTCGCGCTTGTTACCTGTCCAAGTTAATGCACCAAACTAAACACAGAAACCCTGAAAAACTCCAATAAAATCGATACCTGATGGATAAGATCCGAAGATGTAGACGGATGAGGAAGCCGATGTAGACAAGACGGGCGCACACGAGCAATTCGCACAATAGATCCGAATAATCTGCAAAACACCGATGCTTGACAGAAAAAGACCACGTTAAAAGATATTTAAGTGGACTGCCCGAGAAGCGGGTCCGAGAAGCGATAAGCTTCCTCGGCGGATGTCAGTCCACGTTTTCAATTAAGAAAAGAAGCATACATGATAAAAGATGTAAATAAAGACTAGATTTTCTTGCGATCACAGTAATAAGAATCTAAACAAAGCAGAGACATGAAAGTAAAGTACGAAAACAGGAACTATGAAATAAATGCTGGATTTGTGTTACCTGTATCCTTTTACCTATCTGGCAGAGAAATCGGCGTCGACTGGGTAGAATCGGCGTCGATTGAGATTGGTCGGCGTCGATTGAGTAGGATCGGCGTCGACTGGATAAGATCGGCGTCGACTGGAGACAGATCAATCAATCAGGGAATGTGCGACAAGATTCGGGAATTGGAAGGTGAATGTGGTTTGCTGGATGCGCCGAAGTTGGCGAGATACTGGAACAGAGTCACCAGATGATAGATGGCCGTGACAGGGACAGAGTAACGGTGCTCCTCTCAGGGATTGATTTGGACAGGATCTGTCCTAATCTGAGACAATTGATGCTAAAAAGATCTCTCTTTCTCACACCCTGTATCTCTCTCGCTCTCTGTTCGTGCGTAAGTGCTTCCTTTTTTCGCCTGTTCGTGATCTCTTTTCGGTCTCTTCGGTCTCTTCGGTCCCTTCGGTCTCTTCGGTCCCTAGAACTGAGTTCTGGACTTGCTTTTATAATCGGCGCCGCTCCTAGAAAATCGGCGCCGACCATATGGGTCGGCGCCGATCGCGGAAAAGACTCCCGAGATGGCCAAATTGATTGATTCGAGAAAGATAAGACTTATCCCGACTACGGGAAAATATCCCGCTTATGGAAGATTAAAAATAGATGCGATACATAGATAGAATAAATTTGGGGTGGATAAGTGATTAAGATGCATGGGAAGAAGCGTAATTAAATATTTAATATTTAATCACTCATGGGCAAGATATGATGGGATGAATTAAATTTAGAGTAAGTGATTAAATCACAAATTGGATAATATCCCAAGGGGATAGTTGGTGACGTAAACGTGCCCCAGGTTACCTAAGCAGGTAAACGAATGAGAGGGACACTAAATTGGGTAACCAAATTTAAGTGTCTACAAAGACACAGAAAGGAAGACAAAAGGTGGTGTGCATTTAAGAGGTGTAATGCATTGTTTCGATTTTTGTTGCCTTGCATATAATGTATATGCATATGCATATGTCTATATAAACATGCATATACAAATGCACACACACGAGATATATATATATATATATATATATATATATATATATATATATATATATATATATATATATGCATGTGTGTGTATATGTATACGTATGGATATGTATGTATATGTATGTGTATGCATAAGTAGGTGTCATAGCACATTCATTGATTAGCCAACCAAGACAAGAGTATAGACAGTTTTATCTCTCTTATGTGGTATACACACATTATGTATATGACAAACAACACTCGCATGACCCCGCAATATTGTATTAGTTTTCATTCAAGAATTTTCTCAATTTTCTATGCTCTAATTTTTGTCATGTTGCAACTTTGTTTTTTATAACTAAAGATTTTTTTAATTCTTTCATAGTATTAAAGAGACCTTTCTACTAGCAGGGCTAAGGAGTTGATAGATTATTTTGTAAAAACTAGATATTAATTGGAAGTGATTTTTAGATTTATTTTAACACATTTGCTTGAGGAATGAATTTTTCTAACATCATGGGCTCTACCAATGAAAGTTTTCCAATCTTTGATGGAAGCGGTTTTGAAAGATTGGAAGATTGTAGTCAAGAATTCTCTAAAGGAAATGATCCTACGAAGTATGATAAATAAAAATTAAAGAGCCTCAAGAAAATGATTTTTAAAAAGTAGTTATGAAAACGTAAATTGGAACAATCTATTGGTATTCTTTGGAAAATCCTTGAGCTTGAATATCTACACTCCTTGAGCTTGAATATCTACAAAAGATTTGTTGATGTTGATAATCTTATAGAGCTATGGGAAAATTTGGAAAATGATTTTAAATATGCACATTTTGCTACCATGTTTAGTATAGAGGAAAATTTGATTAGTTTAGATCTAGTTTATTTTGAGAAAACAGTTGATTACCTTAATGAAGTTACATATTTACAATCCCAAATAAAGAAAATAGGTGATGAATATGCAATAAAAGATTTTCTTTTGATCAATTTTGTAAGTCAGTTTTAGATGAAGAATTTTAACTTATTAGAAAATGATATATTAATAAAAATCATGCATATGTAGCTAATGGGAAATAACTATTTAGATCTTTTGATGGATGGAAGAATTGGAAACATTATTTTAAATTTCGAAATAGTGATGGCTCTAACAAGTTTTTTAAAAAGTGATTGTACATAAAAGAAAGAAGGAGGATAACCCAATTTTTGTAGGTGATATGGAGGTTATAATCACATGGAGAATTTTTGTTTTAAGAAAAGGAACAATGAAAAATCAACTATCCAAATGGCGAATACCCAAAGGGCTTTTCATTTAGGATAGGCAAATACCCATGGGCACATTGACTAGGATATTGTATTTTTTTACGTGGGTGGATTTTAGAGGCTTTTTGACTTGATTTTGCCCTTACACAGAGTTCTTCATGGCCTTGTAAGGATGAGGATTGTGTGTTGTGAAATGGGCTAACTCTCTTGTTTCCATTTGGGTCTAGGTTTACCTCAACATTTATTCGAGCACCTCATTAAAATTGGTATATTAACAACAAAATTAATTCATATGACTAGAAAATGGGTATATTTACAAGTATACATTGGAAAATGGCGTCTAGGTACCCTGAAAAACAAGGGCATAAACTTGAATGAAATGCCAAAGTTTGTTAATAAAAATAGCACTTTCGAAGCTGATGTTAATGAACTTGGATCCGATTGCAAATGTGGTTCCGATTTGAGGGGACCTTCTGCGAGAGATCCCAAATGCAATGGTGGAGATGGAGGAGCTTTTGTGAGAGATCCCAAAGGTAATGGTTGAGATGGAGACGATGGACAGATTGTGAAAATGCAATGGTGGAGACTTGAAGACGATGGATGGAGGGAGGACTGAAATGACAAGATAGATTTTTCGGCATCCTCCTAGGTTGGCTGGCCCAATGTGTCAACTCACCCCAAACCTTGTCACTTTCACGGTGATGATTTCCAAAGGCAACAATTTCGTCTAGGTAGTATCATGCCACGAGGGTAGGTAATGGTTTGGCATGTGTGGGTGGCATGTATGGTGTATATGCATGGGAGTCATGTGGGGTCATGCAATCCTATCACCATGATAGCCTTTGGCTTCTATAACAACTTCTTTGTCTTCTAGGTATTGTGCATGTGTTATTTGTCCTTAATGAAGACATAAGTTCAAATAAGGATTTGTTTTTAGCATATCTTTTTTTTGTTCGAATGTTGCACAATAGGCAATGGCAATAAGAATATGCACATTTTGTTGGCATGAGCTGGTTGCGTATGTTGATTCATTATGTAATGGTGTGAAGCCATCAATAGCAAAGTTATAACTCTTGTATATCAATTTAAAGGGGCTAGAATAAGTTTTTGCAATTGTTCCTTCCATCTGCTTCAAAAAAATTACAATAACTTGTCATTGTCTATTTTGGGAATCATTATGAAAGAGCTTATAAAACAATCAATTTGTAAGGAAAATTATTAGTATTAACAATAAGAATCTTCAATCGATGTCTATAAATTTGAGAATTTTCAATGTAAATAAAAGTGTGGATATTTATAATATAAAAGGTTATAATAACATTTTTTAGAAACCAACACAAACAGAGAAATGGTGTAGTATTCATATGTAATGAATTGAACAACTAAATATAAAAAATAAAAAAATAAATATGCGTGATGTTGTTGCCGCATGCACCATTTTGAATTTGAATTTGTGGAGAGGAACATTCTCAGTGAATCCTCTTCCCATCTGGAAAACAAATTCCTACCACTGTAAACATTATTTACATAGATGGGTACTGTGGATTTTGTAGCAAAGTGTGAGGAGAGCTATTCATATAAAAATATAGTTGAAGTCCAAAGTAAATATCAATATTCTCAACTCCACTATGTGTAAAATGGTTCCCTTTTAGACTTCTAAATTTGAAATGCACTTAAAAAAATCTCTATCTTCCCAAGATGCAATTATAAAAATATTGGAGAACATACTTACATTATTCAATTACACAAACATGACATTTCACAAGTGCAAGTATTAGCTATAGAGGGATGTACACATCCCGTCTAGAGGAGACGAAGCTTCGGTGTTATTGATGGAGGCGGTGTGTTGTTTCGCACCGCTGCACCCTCTCTAAACACTCTGTCAATATCAACTCCTCCGAGGCCTCGGAGGAGATCGTGTACACCTGTGTCCCCAATATCGGTAGTCAGAGTATCCGGAACACATCCTCCAGGGTGACTGTCATCTCACCCGTTGGTAGGTGGAACGTGTTGGTCACCAAATCCCATCGATCGATGAGGGTGACCATCGACTTGACTTTCAAACTACATGTCGATAGCGCTGACCCCAATCGGCCCACCTCATCCACACGCCGCCACTCCTCATCGGTCATCATGCCCCACATGCTCAATAGTAGCAGGGTACCACATCCCTCATCTCGTAGCTGATCTCTCCCCTACATCCAACAAACACATCAAGTTAACCTACCTTCATCATATCCACAATTCCTCTCGACACCTCACCTCTACCCACTTTGTCCCACCTCTCTCTTTCTACCCACCCTACCCTCATAATCACATTTCTATCTATCAATCCCCAACCTTACCCCTCCTCATCTACCCATACCCATTTTTACCCCCTCCACCTACACTATGTTTTTCACCCCGACACCCTATTCTACCCTCACCCACCCCAAACCACCCAACCCGAGTCTTGTCGGTTCCCAATTCCTTATAACGCGACCAACACCGGTTATCTCTAACCGACCCCGGTCACCTCCTAACCAGCATCAGTCACCCACTTCATGACCAATACCGGTTGTCTTCGACCGATGCGCTTAACCCCGATTGACACCAGTCATTGTCATGGAAAAAGCCGCGACCCCCAAACCCCCTCTCTCACAAAACCCCCTTTCTCTCTCCACTACTCACCCATTTAAACCTAAACCCCCTCCCCACCCCTCATACACCTAATTCCCTCCCTCTCTTTCCCTCATTTAACCAATTTACCCTCCCACAAATTCAAATCTCATTTTCCCCCCCAAAATAAAAACCCGATTTGTTCCTACCCTCCCACCTAATCTAACTCATAAAACATGGAATGGGGTTGAGTTCTTACCTCATCACACTTTGCCACCACCGTGGTGGCACATTTGGCCACTGTGCCGGTGGTCCACCCGACCCTTCTCCCGCCTCTGCCATCACCAATCAATGACCTCGCCTCCAACCAACCAAATCACTCCAATCACACCTCGTGGCCCCGCCTCTCAGCTACCGATCACCCACTATATGACACATCAACTCCACTCTCTGTTCCATCCAGATGCTTTCCCACTTTTTCTCTCTCTCTCGGGTCATTTTCTCCTAAATCGTATGAGACAAATGATTCCCAAAAACACATAATTTTTCTTTTTATAGAAAACCCGACCTAACCGACGTCGGTTTACCCTAACTAGCGTCGGTCATATGCCCTAGCTCACCGAGGTCGGTTTACCCATACCGGCATCGGTTCGATGTAACCGGCGTCGGTTACATTTTTCCCATTTCACCACTTTCACCCAATCACCCGAACCCGCAACCTTTTTCACCTCACCTAAAACTCCACCCCAACCTTGACCTCACATTTTTACCCACACCAGCCCCCTAGGGTGACCATCGACCTTCCACACTCGCTCTACCTTGCGATGTTGTTACCATGTTGTTAGCCTACCAACCTTACCTTTCCTATGGCCATGACCTTTACCCAAACAAACCTTGACCTTTTAGATGTACCAGAGCCACCCTAGGTGCTCCTGCATCTTACCCAGTTGAGTGCTCGGACCGTATCCTTTACCCTAGATACCGGGCCTCAATAACCCATGTTTGGATAACCCGATCGACCTTGGACGATGTAGAGTTTGAAAGCTCTTCACCTTGGTGTTGTGTCGCAATCTCTATGTGTGCGTACGCTTGATTGACACTACCCTACCCACACCTACCTACCCCACCCGTTGATTATGTGGATCTTTTCACGTCCTCACTTGTTGCATCTTGTGATGGTGGTACCTATTTTTCTTAGCCTTGATGACCTTACCTTACCTATGGCCGTGACCCTTGTCCAAAAAAACCTTGACCCTTTGGATGTATTGAGCCACCCTAGGCACTCCTGCATCTTACCTAGTTGAGTGCTCGACCGTATCCTTTACCCTGGATACTTGACCCTCAATAACCCATGTTTGGATGACCCTTGTGACCTTAGATGATGTACCTTTATTATGTTGAGCAACCCTTGTACCTCATTGCATTTTATAGCGCATGTGAACGCTGGAATGCTCTACCTACTCACCCACCTTACCCTTTCGTCAAAACCCTTACCCACTCACCTCATCTCTTTCACACCTCTCACCATACTCTCTCAAATCACCCACCGAATCTCTCTATTCTCCATCGTCGGTGCCCGCTTTGAGGGGGGATCACTCATGCCCCTATTTGGGGCACCCACCATCCACCTTCTCACCCCACATCCACATATGACACCTTTGTTTTTGTCACACCGCCTACCACTACAGGCTGCCCAACAAAAAGGGGCAAAATGTAGACACCAAAAACATGTCACATTTCATCATCTTCCTCCAAAACAACCTAATAATCACATCCTACATGGGCGATCGATTCAACCCTAATTTGGTCACTCACAACCCCTTTCACCCATCACAAATCCCCCCCATCCACATATTCAGGGATTTAATTAATACCACTTAATTAAATTCCCCCTTTACCCACTCATCATGCCACTGGATTGGCCACCTCACACAACCACCTCACCAGCCCACTAGCCCACTTGCCCCTCCACCTCACCCTTCCACTACCCCACTTGCACCTCCACCTCACCCTTCCACTACCCCACTTGCACCTCCACCTCACCATTCCACTCTCTACCTTGCCCATACCTTGCCCATACCCTTCTAGAAAGCCCTAATAGTGGCCACCCCACTCATAGGACTCTCCCTTGTCCTATTACCCATTCTCAAGGCGGAGGGCGCATGTGCTCTGCCACTCACAACCAAGTGGGGAAGGCATATTCCCCACTTTTCAAAAAAAAATGCCCCCGACATAACCGGTGTCGGTTATAGTTTGACCGAGGTCTGCAGCAAGTAAGACCGATGTCGGTCGCCTGCAAATACCCAGTCCCGACTCTTTAAGGGTTGGACAGATGGTTAATCATCGAATATTGTCCTTTGTATGATGGAGTGTGGTAGACGTTGATGAAGGTGGTTGGTTGGTTGGAGAGCTCTTGTTCGAGCTTAGTCTGGTCCAGGTCCTTCAATGGAAGTGTTCACAAAGATCTCTTGTGAGTTCCTCCAATGGTGGTCCTTTCTAGGAGTTCTAAGGGCTTGGTTGCCTCTCTCAGTTGCTTTTGAAGATGCCAAGAGTCCCAATGCCAATCAACTCAGAGTGTGTAATTGAATACTTACATTATTCAATTGCACACTCTTTTCCCTTCTTCCTATCACCTATAATTTGCTAAAAGAGGAAATTTGTCCTAATGGTATTCTACACATCTTCATTAGCCCAAGGGTCTCTGTCTAACTCAAGAGAGTTGAACTCTTGGGTGGATTGTACATTTACTATAACCCATTTTCCCTCCCGAGTGACCACCACTCTTGTCTACTCAAAATTGTCTTTTCACATTAATTCAAAGGGTAGCTGAAACAACCCTACAAGCTCGCCTTTGTTAAATGTTTTCATTCGCCAAGAATAGTGAGATTTGTCTTCATTCCAAAAACATGCATTATATTGGTCTTTACCGCTTGCTTCATATATAGAAATCTCTATGTCTATTATATTGTATAATAACTCAAAAAATTCCTATACCTATGAATTTCTTGCTCCAAGAAACTCTTGTGCCTTTTCATAAAATTCAACTATTTCTACAAAACACTACATCTTTTTTTTCTTGTCATTGTCAATAACAAGGGCAATACTCATTATATCCATAGAATCACTTGCGGGAAAAAATAGTTTCAACAAAATTTTAAACCCATAAAAATAAATGTTATAGACTTCCCAACTAATGAAATACCCTTAAAAACATGAGACATGAGATATTATCATTGCAGATTTGAGTATATATAATTTTCAATTGTGCCAAAAAATCACTTTTCTTTTTTTTAGAAAATTGACATCAATCATTATTGTGCTAATGTTGTAAGAAATCCCAAATAGATTTGTAATATCCACCTTTGAGTTAGGTGAAATAATCACAATCATTAGGGATTATAAATGCACAATCAAGGAAAATGGGATTTATGAGTGCTAAACTGCATCCTTGTTTTCCAATACCCGCATTTACACACATCCAATGCAATATAGGTGAGGTGTTGTAATTATTGTTTCCTTATTAGGTGTATAGCTTAGTAAATGGTTGCTCTAGACACCATAATAAAAAGAGAAAATGGGCACAAGTGAACAAATAAATACTAGTCCTTTGGTCAAACATCTAGTATAAGGCTTATAAGGAAAAATGGTGATCATACGCACCAAAAATCGTGTTCACCATGATGGCATACATGTGATTGAAAAACCTTTGCATAAGAAAGAAATTCATGGATAGAAGACTTGTTTTACTAGCATCAAGCTATACGAGAGCATTTTACAAGTGCCTAAAAATGAAATTATTTTTTCAAACACTTGTCATGTATCCTAGGCCCAAGGTTCTATCGTGAAATTTTGTCAAACAATTCGCATTCCTTCTATAGGCTCAAACACGTACCAGACTTATTATTCACCAATGCATTTTGTCAAACACATGAATATTGTCACAATGACTATTGACTATGTACTAATAAATACATACATAATTGGCAATGGTAGTGGTTATGAAAATCACAAGGATCGTTGTTCCTTCACACTTGCAAGGGAGTAAGACATTTTGATGGGAACAAATGATTGTAAAAGGGAATATCCAGTGATTGTAAAGACTTTTCATTCAAACATTTTGTTAAATAGTTGGCATGCATCTTGGATGTGGGGTTTCAACATGGAAATTTGTTGACTAGTTCATGTTCATTTCATGCCCTCAAACACATACCAAACTTATTGTTCACCAATGCATCTTGTCAAAACATTTGCTAAATTTCCTTTGATGTAATTTCCTATTTGTTGCTACCTTTTTCAAAGTAATTGATAGACTTGATATAATTGTAAATAGCAAAACCAAAACATCCTTCCTTAAATGCTCTTGACAAGCACAATAGAGAAAGCCCTTGTGAGATTGGATGTTTTAGACAATAACCTCACTAGGAAGATTCCAAAGAACTCTTGCTTCTCTAACCCATTTACTCGGTCTCATGTTGGATGACTTAAAATAATCGAGAACTAAAATTGAGGACAAGGCTAATTGTTTTTTTAAAGGCTAGTATAGATAAAGGGTAGACCCTCTATCATGTTCCCTTTGCTTCGTTTCGTCATCATTGTGAATGGTACATAATAGTTGCTCTTTTTCATTATCGGTAGTTTTCATAACGAAAAGGATGATGTTAAATCCACGGAAGAGAACTTTTTTTATAATGGCTCATATGTCATCGGTAGCAAAATTGGGGTGTTTAAGGGCATCTACAAATATATCTAACAATGGTTTTGTTGCATCATCAAAGGTAATTACATCTTTTAGCATCATGTGCAATGCGTATTTATATTCATAGGGGTTGAATCCATGTTGCATTTTAAATAGTGTCGAATAATTTGCATTTTTAACCAATTTTTTACAACATTGTTTACCATTAATCGACAGAACAAGTTGTGTAACAAGAATTGGCCATGTTGATATGTTTAATTGTTACAACTTCACCTTGTAAATTGGATTTTGCAAATTGGATTTTGGATGTCAACTATTTTTAACTTAACAAACCTTGTCTTCACTTGTGTAAGGGAAACATCCTTTGTTCCTATTACACCTATCAAAATATGCAAGTCCTTTGCTTCGTGAATGGGGAAACTAGAAAGAGTTGCATATTCACACAAGTTAAGCTTTTCTTCTTAAATGTGGTGACTTTGCATTTTTAATAGCTAGTATTGCCATATGTAACTCTATTGAGTCATGTTGGGATTGCAACATTTTCCCCCTTCATCACATAAACTACCTCGAAAGTTATATCTATGTTATACCTTGTGCGATCCTTAACAAGAGCTATACACCATTGACCACAAGTTCCATCTATACAAATAATTGTGGAAGCGGCAGTGATATGAAAGTGACCAATAGATCCAACAACTACATTTTGAATGTTAACTACATTTATGAGATGGAAATGGTAGATAAGGATTTCATTGCAGGGATCTAAACACAACTAAAGTATAGAACCCATGTTAAGAATCACCTCCCAAGGGCTGGTAGAGTCGGTGTATTTTTCTTGACATATTTCAAGGCACCTTTAGAAACAAAGTAGACCTAACCAATTTCTACCTTTTCATCATAGTAGGTAGTTGCTTTCCCGGCAGCATGTTACATTTATATCGTCCCTTAAAGCATAAATGACATGAAATTTAGAACCTCATCTTCACCATTTTCATTGATATATGTGTGTACAATTCCTTTTCTAGTTACCCTACCTTGATGAGTAGGGTTCATTTAGTAAGAATGCAATTTGTTAAATTTAGTTGTGACAACCATCAACGAGGTATTGTTAGTGTTGGCCTTAAGCACTGTACCTCCTAAAACAACTACACATGCTAAATGCCATTAGTCTTCGTTATATGAAACGTCTACAATGTTAACTGCAAAACCATGCAGCCAAGATACAAAAATGAACGATTACAATAGTAAAAGCAATAGACATTGTAATCTTGATGCACTTTTTCCAAAAACAAAATATTGTGACGAATTAAAGTAACTTTGTAGAACATTTTTCTCAATTGAAAGCAACTACAAATGCCTAAATACAGTGGAATTACGTCTATGATAGGTGTGGTTTCCTACCAAATAATAAATATAACCTTTACACGGATATGTTTACGTTGATGGAGGCCAGAAGTGAGAATGGTAAATCAAATTTAATATTTCGATCAAGAAACAAGTTTTTAAGGATATCTTTGTTAAAGACGTTTTTTCAAAATATAAAAAATCAAATACCTTAATGTAGCGTAGTTAAGTGAGATATGGGAAGATGTAAAGCTCTCACATCTCATAATTAATGATACAATTTATGACTATATCTTCGAGATAAGACTTATGTTAAATAATATCCCAAAAATATGGCCTATTTTTTTTTGGTAGGGAACACTTATATAAAATAGTAATTAAAATTGGCTATTTTAATAAATATAAATAGACTACAACATAATTACACGTCAAAATATTATATAGTAAAAATAAATGGAATATAAATATAATGTAGTAGTAAAGTTAAGAAATGTGATTTTAATGTATTTTAACTAAGATCATGCACTATATAATCAAATTGCATAAATATATAATTAAATTATATATGGGTTCAACATTCAACAATTTTAATTTTTTAATTTATTTATTTGAAAAATATTATATATATATATATATATATATATATATATATATATATATATATATATTATATAAAATAAAATTGAAAACGCATAAGAAGGGAAAAAGAATCATTTCATTTTATGAGGGTTTCAAAAAAAGCAAATCTATTTCTATCTTTAACTAGATGAAAGATTTCAATCCAAAAAGTTGTATTTTAGGCATTTTATGAGGGTTTTCGAAACCGAAATCTCTCCCATCTCTAATAAAATGTAAAATTTCAATTAAAAAATAATAATTTTTACACATTTTATGAAGGTTAAATCTCACACTGTCTTTAGGGTTAGGGTTTCATTTTCGATATAATAACAATTACTTTCAGCTTAATTTTTTGAAAGAAAAATATGTTATGTACGCTTTGTTAAAATATTTTACACATCCAATAAACTAGCAATTGTGCGAGTTATCGATGTTGAGTACCACAAATATATATTCGGAGTTTGTGCTTTATGGGAAAACATGTGTTATATATATTATTTCTATTTAGATTCATTTTATATGTTATTTGAATGTTTTAGTTACCGTATATTTTATGGTTATGCTATTATACCCTCGAAGGTTGTTTTACGCTTTTATTTTGCAAATATTTTGAACCCCACCAACCAATAATATATCTCCACCGTCATGTGTTATATTTAAGTTAATGGTTTTGAAAATTAAATATTTATTTCATTTTTGGAAAAATTTATCTTTGTATTTCATTGGATAAAATATTTTTCTAGTCATATTTTGCATTTTATGATTAATTTAACTTGTTATTTTTTGTTCCAACTAATCAAGGAGATATCTATAAAATATTTGTTTATTATATGTTTTAAACCTAGCAAAAGTTTGTGACAGGTCATAAATAGCATCTCGCATTTTAAGTTGCACTTGTGCGAATTCATTACTCCATAAATTATGTCATACAAGCTCCTGTGGATTCATTATTCCTTGTTTAATTTCTGATCTTTGAGTTAAGAAGAAGAGAAAGAAAGTAATCGCTCCGCAAAATGTCACAAAAATCCGTTCATTGTTTCTCGACAATATAGATTAAAAAATTATGCATTGTATCCATGAATATGTGAATTTTTTTACGGGTCATCCACAATATCTATTTCACATGTTAATTGATCTCGCAAAAGAAATACTGAGGAGAATATTGTATGCATACAAATTCATTAGCAGGAGACTCAAATTTAATTTAGAGCAAGGGAAATTTGAGATCCACCATATCTTGTTGGGGAGTTCACTTATTTGGATAAGTGCACCAAGTTGGGGGCCAAAAAGTGAACAACAACCTTAAATGAACAAAACACGATCGTGTTTTATAATAACGTGATCGCGTTATGTTTTCCTAGGCTAAAAATTCATGAACATAAAACGTGTATGCGTTATAACACGTATGTATATCAATTATCACAAAACGTGTAATGCGTTTTGCTCTATATGAAGTTTGGAAGCACTAGAAGGAGCCATATTTAATAAAATAAATGTCAAGTTTAATAAATAATAAAAGTATAAAGAAATAATAAAAGAAAGATTATACTTCAAATTTATTTTATTAAATATATGATGTTAGGGTCACTCTGCACTTGATGGAAGTAGTCTCGTAGCTCTGATAGTTATAATCTAGAAGATAGTTTTTCAAAATCTAATTTGGTCAGTACTTATTCATTTTTAAGATTTCAGCAATGACCTAAAACTTTCAGGCCATATATATTATAGTTGGTCTTTGTTTTGGGAAAACATATAGTCAATTTGTAGGTTTTTGACCTTCTAGATTGGATTCTGGCACTACCATTGCTTGAATTGGTACCAATTTTAAAATTTGGTCCATAATTCACTTTAGTGACCACAAATCAACTCTATGATGTTTGTTTACTTCTTACTAAAATAAGATCCTCACTTTCTAGATAGAGGATTGCTCCCTGAATGGGATTCTTGTCCTATGGAAAAAATGAGGTGATTGTAATGTGCCTTCTTCTTGTTTGAGGTTTAAGGTTTAGGGTTTAGAGTTTAGATTTTATGGTTAAATATTAAGGGTTTAGGATTTAGTGTTCAGGGTTTATGGTTTATTATTTTGGTTTTAGGGTTTAGGGTTTATAGTTTAGGGTTTAGGGCTCAGGGTTAAGGGTTGAAGGTTTAAGGTTTAGGTCACAGAGTTCAAGGTTTAGGATGTAGTGTTTAGGGCTCAGGGTTAAGGGTTTAAGGTTTAGGGTTTAGGGCTTACGACTTAGGGTTTAGGGTTTAGGTGGTGCAGGGTTCTACACAATTTTTTCTCCTTACTAATATTAATGGTGGATACTTACCTCAAGAATACAAACCCTTGTATGAACACTTAGAATTTTGGTGGTTATCATCCCAATCCCCTACAAATGAGGACCTTATCTCCAACTTCAACTCTTATACACTTCAATAACAGTGTTAGCTCTATACCACTATCACAATGTTTTCTCTCATCTATCCACTATAGGCATGAAACATGAGATTACCTTGTCCTACTTGGTATCTTCATTGTTCTTGCATGCTCATCTCCTTGTTACCATCATCTTTGTAATACTCTTATTGCCCTGCATATCCTGATTCATCAAAACAGTCACAAAACATACCTTATTCCTATCACTTAAACCTAGGTCTAGATAGGCCTCTTAGGTCTAGATGCTCAAAACCATAATATAGTCTTCTCTCACCCTCAAAACTCCTAAGACATTTTTTCTAGCCTATTACAAGGTGTTTAGACCCAATTCATAGTCATATTCTTCTCTCTCACCTACAATCTCTCCTTGAGGCCTTATTAGCTTGTAGCCTTCTCAACACCTAAATGCCCTTTTATCTCACTTTCTCATGAACCAACCCCATAGGATAATGGTTTGTGTCTTACCCATTCTTATTAGTATTGATAGAGAGTATTCAACTGAAAAGGGTTCATCGACTTCATAGGCAAAACATTCAAAGAGAGTCATCACAATTTGATGTCTTTCATCTGTTGATATTTTGAAGGAGGGAAATTTTAGATTCTTGAATGTCCAATCCTTCCACAGACCCCAGTAGTCCTCGATCCTTGGATACAGGGAGACACTATTACTTGGCTTCCATTTATAATGATAGAGATATTTGTAAATTTGTGTTATGACCTCTAAATCTATATGAATTTCAAGTTGTTTGGAAATCACATCACACCCTTCACTAGGCTTGATGACTACCCCTATCTTTTTGAAGGTGCTTTTGAAAGCATCCATGGGTTTATCATAGAAGGAATTATCAATGAATGAAAGGTCACTAAGTCGTAGGCTAGGTGACTCCCATTCATAACTAAACAAGAAATATTTACTAGGTGATTGATAACCCTTTGTGTTCTTAGTCATTCCCTGTTGCTATGCTTATTTTGAACACTTTAGGAAGTTTTGTCAAATTTTCTATCCATTCTAGTAGCATAAGAGATTTCTCTTTCTCCAGAGCAGAGGATACTACAGAAATTTGGTTATGATCCTACACCTCTGCATTGGTATATTCTTTATGTTTCTTCTATTTCCTTTGAGATTAATTTTTGTGTTACGATGGTTATTTTTTCCAGCTTCCAATGAGTCATCCTGGCTTGCATAATACCATACATGGAAATATGAGAAATGTGAAATTTATATCAAAGTGTGAAGAAATTTACATTCAAGAGCGCAAGTATATGTGGGGAGAAACAAGTTTGGTAGAGATGTGTAATATGCATTGTAAGGCATAAGGTAGATCTTATATACATTTAGTTATTTGTCCCACCTCTCATAAACAAGGTAGTTGTACAAGCAAACTCAATAATGGTTCTAGGAATGAGACTAGGAAATATTGATGAAATATGGTTTGGGCTTTAGGGTTTAGGGTTAAGGGTTTAGGGCTCATGGTTCAAAGTTTAAATTTTAGATTTTAGGGTTCAAGGTTATGGTTTAGGATTTAGGGTTTATGGTTAGGATTTAAGGGTCATGATTAAGGATTTAGTGTTTAGGGTTTAGGGTTCAATATTTAGGGTTTATGGTTTAGGATTTAGGGTTCATGGTTTAGGGTTCAAGGTTCAAATTTTATGGTTTAGGATTTAACGTGTAGGGTTTAAGGTTTAGGGTTCGAGGTTTAGGGCTTAGGGCTTGGGGTTTAGGGCTTAGGGTACATGGTTTAGGATTTATATTTTATGGTTCAAGGATAAGGGTGTAGGGTTCAAGGCTTAGGGTTTATGATTTAGGGTTTATGATTTAGTGTTTAAGGTTTAGGGGTTCATGGTTTAGGGTTTAGGATTTAGTTTTTATGGTTTAGGATTTAGCATTTAGGGCTCATGGTTCATGGTTTAGGGTTTAGGGCTTAGGGCTTAAGGCTTAGGGTTTATGGTTTAGGGATCATAGGTAAGGGTTGAATGCTTAAGGTTTAGGGTTTAGATTTTAGGGTCTAGGAATCATGGTTTAAGGTTTAGGGTTTAGGGTTTAGGTGAAGGGCTCAAGATTTACGGGATGAGTTTAAGGTTTAGGTTTAGGCCTTTAGGGTTTAGGGTTTAGGGTTTAGGGTTTCAATTGTAGAATTTAAACACTAAAATATTTAGGTTAAATGCTGAAATCCTAAAAATTACCTATGTACTGACCAAATTATACTATAAAAAACTATCTCCTAAACCATGACTCATGGAGATGTGAGACTAGTTCCATAAGGTGCAGAGTGACCCTAATTTCTTATATTTACTAAAATAAATTTAAAGTATAAGAAATAATAAAATATAAATACTAATAAATGAAAAAATATTATTTATATTTTTTTCTTTTATTATTATTTCTTATACTTAAACATTTATTTTTGTAAATAAAAGCATGCCAAAAACACATACAATGTTTATACTATGAAGAACACATACACGTTATAACATGTATGTGTTTTTCCTTTTCATTATTTCTGCCATGCCTTGCCAAGGCTTGGGATCCAGCTTTGATTCTTAGGCCCGAGGCATGGACCTCGTACAAACACAACAAACCATGTGTTTTTGCAGAAAATGCAAAAATATCTCTTCCTCCATCATAAATCGACATAAAATGATCGATTCGTTTATAAAAAATTATACCACGACATAGAGTAGACTATCTACTTTCTAAAAATATAATTTTTCAAATTTTCTGACTAATATAAGGTTTCCATATTATTTATTTTCTAACAATGCCTTTTTATAGCTATTTTTTGAAGTTTAAACATATCTATCTTTCATCATATAACTTTTTTTTTGCTCATCAAAATTGAAAAAAATTATACTAGCCCAAACTAGGCCAAATTCTATACACATTCAAAAAAATTCTAATTTTTGATATTTTTGAGGTAGTTAGGGGGCAGGGGCACGGTTAGAGCTCTGTTATGTTTTTAAATTTAAAATTTATGTACTATAAAAATCATAAAAAAATAAATACTCGCTAAAAAATCTTTAAAAAATGTAGCCCAAACTAGATGCTCCTAGCTATCTTTCTACTAAAGGGTTTTCAAAAAACTAAATGGTTCTTAAAAAATGGCGGGAGGCACGAAAGTCACTATGTTATGTTTTTTAACAAAAACAGGAGCACTTGTTGGTATTTTAGTTATTTGATCGACTTAATCTTATCCATTTTCAATAAAATTTAGTAGCTTAGAAACTAGAATAAAAATTCTACAATTCATGTTTATACAACATCTTCCAATTTTGAGTGTAACTATTTCAAAAAAATCATACAAGTTGAAGTTTTTTATTTTTCAGAAAAATGCATCCACTTAAGACCCCTTTTTGGCCCCCAACTTGGTGTACTTACCCTATCTCGTGTGTTCATTTTTTGGTTCGATTCACTCAAGGGACTGCATTAAATCATTCTTATGGATGGGTTTGAACTCACAGGAGTTAGAATTTGTACAATCGAAGGAACGGGTATTTATGCCATACTCGAGGCCCTAAAACCCATCAAGAAAGCATTGATTCTTTCTTTCTTTCGAGATTAGAATTGGGATATTTTATTTGTTATTGAACTAAATCAAATAATCTCCCTATTCACATGTGTAACATATTTATTTATTTTAGTGGTTATTAAGATGCAATTTTTCTAGATCTAGTTGTGGCTTCAATTTTTGCTTTCTCATTTCATGTAGTTTTTGAAGGGGTTAATCATTTTGTGGTTTCATAATTTAAATCTATTTGGTTTTTTTTCATGTGTTCATGTAGAGGAGTTGTGGATACCATCTTATTTAGTGATCGGACATCATTTTGCGTCTCTTTTGGCTAAGGTGAGGTTATCAAATGCTTCTAAATCTTCTCGAGTTATGATTAAAATTGTTAAAGATCCCTTTGTTCCCTTGCATTTTCACAATCCACCTTTATAAAAACGTATCTACTTGCAATCATTTCCATGATATAAGTTTTGTAGGTTGCTCGACAATATTCATTGTATTTATATGCATATATCAATGTCAAACTTGTTTGGGAAAGTGTATTTTGCCTACATAAAAGTGAACAACTTCTATTTTTGTGTATTTAGGAATCCCCAAAAAAATAGGAGGTGACAATACTTGTATAAATCTTGAGCAACCTAAGTGGCCTCAGCTTATACTATGTCACCATCCTCGTGAATTTGAACTAACAACACAATTTTAGGAAGTGGAAATGTTGGGCAAAATGTAAAAACATCTACTGTTAGTTCTATTATTGTGCTCCTGAATCAAATAGCTCCAATGTATATACATCGTTATGTAGTTCCCTTTTCCAAAGAACCTGTGACAAGTGCTTCATATAGATGTCATTGACAAAAAAACAAGCACAATGTATTCTTTCTAACCATGGGAATTCATGTTGCGTATATCAATCTTATTAAGATTTAGGGCCACTAAATTCTGAGAAGGCTAGGGGTTTTCATTAGAACTTGGATTTCACAAGTCTGGTGCTACTTTTCTGAATTGATATTCATGGTTGTCCTCTATAGATTTATTTAATATTCATGACTTTTAATGTTTTTTTGAAATGTACTTGCCTTACTTTTGATCAAAGTTATGTCTTATGCAGTTAGATCTTAATTAAATTGAAATTTTAGTCTCATAATGATCAATACAAAATTGTCACTCTTTTCTAATTTTTCTTAATCTCTATGACAATGTATAATATCAAAGGTAAATCAATCAAGTTTCACACTGGTGGTTACATTTAGTGAAACATTGTGAGTGCTTTGTGAGGGTGGTCATGTTCTCTGTAAGATACAATCATAATATTCTATGAGGCGATATCTCACTCTTTCATCTAGTTAAACAATTGATGAGAATCTAGTAAACATTTACATTTGTCATTCATATGTATAAAAACATTTCGGCATTACACTTTGCTTCAGAATATATGTCATTCATGGCCTTGTTATTATAGGCAACAATTTTTGTTCTAAATTTGTTAACAAATTTATTTACTTGTATTTATCGTATAATTTGTCTTAGTTATTATCATACATATTTTGTGGTTGTGTTATTATTGCGTAACAATTTTTGTTTTAAATTTGTTAACACATTTCTTCACTTGTATTTATTGTGTAATTTGTTTTCAATTATACATTTTATTTTATTTTTCCCAAATGAAATTACCAATATGTTCTTAACATAAGACTACATATCAATATGGAATATCTTTCATTGATAAATTTTGCTCCATAAATTAAGTTGCCACAGGGGATGATTATATATATTATACAAATTGCACCTTTCAAATCACTTTTAGCAATAAAATTAAAAAATAATAAAAAGACAAATGTATTATTTCTATAAATACAAGTGAAATGGAGAATTAATTCACTTTGTTACTAAAAGGAAATAACATTTTCTTATGAAATTGGGGAGCAAGCAAATGTTTAGCCCGCTTACATCTCTCTAGTGTTGTCGAGTTTAGAAAATGATGCATAGCGGTGCAAAAGAAATGAAAAGGGTATACTAATTATGAGGACATGTATTTGACAATCTATATGAACCCAATATGGTTGTGATGCACATAGAATAAAGATGATGTAAATGAGTTGGAACTTCTTTGCAAAAGCACAATCGAGTCTCCCCCTCTTTGTGTGCCTTAACATTTTCTATGTACATCATTTTATCCTAATGTTTAAATGTAAGAACATGTGTGATGTGCAAGTCTCATTGTTAGCAAGTGAACTTGTGATATTTTTATAAATGTAAGACTTTGGTGATCAACATTGCTTATGTCTATTGTTGATTTTTATCAAATGGCGTTCCTTAAGCCTTATGGATGGTTAGGCCCCATGCCATTTTAAGTGGGATTTTTATTACTTCCACAGTGACAGGAGGCATTGGAAAATGTGTTGGATGGAGGATGTCCCACATGGCCACACAATGTTTATTGAACATGAAAGCAACAAATCACGATAAGTTTGGGGGTGAGATTCTAGGTTGTAGATAACCTCAACAACTTGCTTGAAAGCTCCATTGACCATTCCATATTCGTCTTGGATAAATTTGATGCCAACATGACCTTATGTCCTTAGCATGGGAGTATCGTAGGCTCCAATTGAGTGTCGTTGAGGTTTGCTAACACCCCATGTCTTCTTAGGTATGCTTTGTTGATAACAATTAGAAGGTGCAATGATTTGAGCATTCATGTACTGTGTGAGTTTTTTAATTCCTTTGTTGCATATAGATGTTTTACCCTTGTAAATGATGCTTATTATGTTGGAGACATGAAAGATTCTGTAAATAACATAAGGATATTTCAGTCATCTATTGTTGGATGTGTATTTCTAAGGTTGGTAAATATTTTTTTGAATTCCAACTACGTGGGTTGTATCCTTGTTGACATAAATTTTTGTCCAAGGTAATGATCATGTTGAATTTGTGCCAAAGTGTGTGGCCAAATGATTTGCTCACGCATATAAAGGTATGTCATTAACAAGGGGTTGGTGATGTCACCAACTAGTATGATTAAGTGACCATTGTAATATTTGTTGTTATTTCGAGGGAATGCCTCACGTAGCTTATAATTTATTTTACTCATCAGTTTGGCCCTATGAAGCTCATTTCATCTATGAGAACATATTCAATTGGCTTCATATAATTTGGAAAACTATTAGTGCATATCCTTTGAGGACCTTCATTTCATGAATGGGATTTTGAAGACCAAAATGTATAGTAGAGGTGTTGATGTTGAATGCGGATACATGTTTGGAGACAGAAGAGAAGGGGTGACTTGGTTTTTTTGTTGAATGCTTGTAATGTGGATTTTATGCGAGCCAATGAGGTAGGAATTTTTGTACCAGCAATACATTAAACCATCATTTTTAATGGTGGGATTTTTCCTCTATTATTGGCATGTTGAAAAAAATCTTGTAGATGAGTTGTTATTTGTAGATAGATGAAAGGAAACTGGTTGGTGAGATGAGGTAATAACTAGTAGGTGATTCTCGAGGCATGTGAGATCTATGAATCTATGTGTTGTAGTTTGTAGCTCGATTTGGAACACCATGATATAACCAATCATGGATACTATTAAAATTTATGAGGTCTAACATGTCCAATTCATCAATTGTTACATTCTTAGATGGGTGCATCTCGGGAAATGTGCTCTCATTCATGTAGTTTCATGTCCATTGGGAAATCTCTGTTGAGTCACTATCATTGGTGTTTGTTCCACAAGCATCTTCATCCCCAATGGTGGTTCTTTGTACATGTAGAGGCGATATGTTGTTTTTATCTCTTCCTAGTGAGAAAATATTTGACCCAAGGTAACACCAATGTCTTGATGTATGTGTGATGTCATACAAATGTGCAACAAGGAAATTAACCATTTACGAGCATGAAAACTATACCCTTATGTCAAAATTTTCAAGTCTTATCATTCTAAGACACCTCGGGTCTATCTAGTAAGTCCAAGTGACCTCTCAATTTATGTTATCGCATTCCCCTAGGTGATTTAGGAAAGTCTAATCATTCCCCCTAGGCAATTTTAGGAGTTCATTAAAAGTTGTAAGCTACATGCAGTCGTGGGAAGGGGTATCACTAGCCTTCATAGGGTTGGGGCAACCCCATAGAGCGAGAATAGAAGAGACAAAAAATATGTGGAGGTGATTCAAAGGTATTCGTACATTTTGTAAATGATTTAGGAAGATTTTGGAAAGATTCAAAGAAGTTGGGGCAATTTCACCAAAGTTAGGGTTCACAGGCCTAGTTAGTGCACAAGACAAAAACAACTACTAAGCTTCTAAAGGTGATTCCGTGAGCTTGGATGCAGTTATAAGTAAAACAAAATATAAATGAAAAGAGGATTTCAAGCCCTAAATGATGGTGAAATAAAAATTTTCACAACACTTTGGCGAATGAGGTCTGAAACAAGTTTTCTCAGGCATGGGTGGAGTATCATATCAAAAATTTGCTTTTCGGGGATAATATGGAAGAATCAAGACACAAACCCCCTCCCCATTGGCTTCAAAATGTAATTTCTAGTCAGAATCATATAATTGTTTTCCAAAAAGTCCATTGGGAGCTCAAGTTTTCATTGTCACAAGTTGTCCTCTTTGAGCGAGTTTGGGAGTTAGCCAAATTTTAGAGGACACGTGTCGGCTCAGGGATCCTTTTGAGATTTTATGTCCCCGACGTCCCCCGAGGGTTAGGGAAATCAACCTTTTAAAAATTTACCCAGCCCCCATGTGACCTCACGGAACCCCATACGACCATCGGATTGCAGTTCGGCCCCAGGTGCGATTTGGAGCTCAAATCCTAACTGCTAGATCTCCGCCATGTGTCAACTCCAGGACCACCATGGAATTTGATGTCCCTCACATCCCTCATATGTTAGAGACATAAAACCTTGAAAAATGCACCCAGCCCCTTAGGAGAGAATTCTGGTCACCCACGTGACCCGCTTCCAACCCCTCGGTGTTTTAAAGCTAATTTTTGGAGCACTCACTCCTTGTCGTCGGATCAATGCCACGTGTTGTCTCCTTGACCACCATGGAAATTGATTTCCCTCATATCCCTTATGAGGTGAGGGATGTTAGGGACATGAAAATTTTCCCAACCCTCTCTCAACATGTTTTTAAAACTTTAAATATGTAATTGTTTCCCTTCTAACTTCTTACACTCCCGTGCACAACCATACCTCCATTATTACTTTGCAACTTATTTGCCATCATTCCATAATCATTGAACCTCAAACCAGACCTATCACAATAATACTCTCCTTCACTCCATGAAATAATTCCGGTCTCAGAAGGAAGTTTGAGCAAACGAAGAAGGAGAAACAAAGAACAATGAAGAGAATAGTAGAAAATTTCCATAGCCAAAAAAATAGAAATTCGTAAAAATATTGCAAACCAAAGGTGCAAGAAACAATGATTTTTTCTATTCGTTCCTCTGTCCAAGAACATAAAAACATACCTTAAAAATATCCTCTCATATAGCGAGAGCATTCACGTGAAGAAATCTCATTTCCGGCTAAATAAAAAAAAACTTGGATTTCCTGTCAAACCGGTTGTCCAATTGAAGAAAAATTTCACGTGAAGCTTCAAAAGTAAAAACCCATATCAAATATATAATTTTTTTCAAATGGAAGAGAAAATAGACCTGCAATTTTGAGGTCCATTAATGGTTGCAACATCCACAAGCACTATCAGGTTTGAAATTTGAAATTTTAAAATCTCACTGGACAATTAAGTGGGTAGAGTAAAATTTCAACGGGAAATCTTGGGAAAAAACCATATCAGAAAACTTTGTTGCATGCCAATCCGAACTCTAGAATCCCACTTTCTAAAAATAGCAGGTCTTTTGCATAGGAAACTACTATTTTGGGAAAGCCATCAACAAAAGAACCCGCGAATGAGATGGAGACCTTGAATATGTACAACAACTAAGAAATCATCAAAATGAGCATTTGGTCTAATTTTGGCACTTACTAAAAATAGTAAGTGGTCCCACATACACCTACTAAAAATAGAAAGTTGATCTAGAAGGAGCGAGAAACACATGGATAAGGGGAAATCAAGGTCATGACATTTAGTTGGGGTTCGAGGATTTGATTTTCATACTTTAAAAAAATAGTAAGTTGTTATTTCTAAGGGAAACATGAAGTAGAAATGGACGGGAAAAAATTCGGCACAACCTTTCACTTCGAGTAAGAGATAGAAAAAACAAGTTCGAGTCTCTATCACCATACTATGTAGAGTAGGTGACAACGAGGATGCCAACAGTGTCTTTCGACACTCATTTCATGCTTCAATTGGTATGCAAGAGGTGGAATTCACATTCAATTTCGTGATATCATTCATAAGGTGCTTCATCACGATCATGTCTGAATCAGCCCAACAATGTGGCAACATTGGCGGGATTCAAGACAAGATTTGTTTAGAGTGGATCTCCATGAGTGATGCCCATGGTCACCGAATGAGTCATGCGATAGTGTATTTAAACACGATGTTCACACATCATCCAAAGGAAGCTCTTGACTGAGATCAAAAAGAAGTTTAAAGATTCAGAGTTTCATCGCATTGAGCTTTCCATCAACGAGGATCAATGGACTTCATCAAGAATGACATCTCCTCTTCTTCTTCTCTTGCTCTTTATCTTTCCTCTTCCCCCAACTTTCTCTCTCTTCTAAATGTTCTAATTTTGCATTAGCGTTGGACTTTTCATATGTATTAATGTACTAAGTCACCTTTATGTTATAAAAAGGACTTAATATTCTCCTAGGAAGTTGAAATTTTTTAAGTTGTGCGAGGACATATGAAAATCCATTGCGGGCTAGATGATGAGTCATCTCTCATTCTATAAATTGTAAATCCATAATTTTTTCAAAGGGTTGGCAATTGATCTTGTAAACTCAAGAGTGCATTGTACTTAGAGAAAGCAAAGGAGATAACCATTTTCTTCTACTTTCCTCCACTCTCAAATTTCTTCCATTCCCACACTATGTACAACTTTTTTCAAGAAATCAATACAAGAAGAAGGATTTTATAGATTTTTTTGACTAAGGGGTTTCTTGATACTTTGTGATCAATAAATTCTATTTGGTTTTGTTGTTATTTGTAGAGTTGTTTCTTCTCATGAACATGCACATGATGAAGTTTTTAACTAGTGTGTGTGCGGGAATATGATTTTCTACCTGCAACATTAGTTCCCCTACCTCATATTCTCACCCCCTTTCCCACTTCCAGACAAATTTCTCCCTAGTAAGAAATTACTAGCTTTTCCATAGGGTTAGTGGAGTGCCCCTATTGGATCCCGGTCGAAAGGCCACCATAGGAATCCACATTTTCTCGCGCATACATATCACGAAAATTGCACCTATTAAGTAGAGTGACTTAGATTCCTAGAGTGTTGGCAAGAAATCCACAAGTTTGTCCATCGACAAATTTTCTGCCAATAATGTGTGTGAATGGTTTGTAAAGAATTTCGACCAACAAAAGTGTTCAAATGATGGGTCATAAGCTACTGAGGACATCATAGTAATTGGGAAAGACTCAAATGATTGTGATTATTTTCCTCTTCCTCCATTGGGGATTTCTCTTTTGATTGTTGAAATACCATGTCCATGCATACTCAAAGAGGGGACAAGTTCTAGATGCATCGGGTGCCTCATGTAGGTATTAATGAAATAAAGCATGTGGGATGTTGTCAACATGTCTAAGAGGATGCACTTAAAAACATTTTTACCATCACCAAGGGAAATAAATGTGTAGCTATACAACTTTGAGAAAAGAATTTTACTCAAGCATGTGGCATGTCTCTTGAGCATCGATGTCATGATCAACTATAGTTTCAGAGAGAAAATTATTATATGCATTCTTTATTGGGATTTCAATATTTATAGTGTTTTATATACTTGTCACTGTGGTGGTATCTCTATGATTTTTCTTTTCCTTTTACGTGTATTTTTGTGTAATGCAAAACCGTGTAATGAGACACAATAAGCTAGAAATCAAAATTTTCTAGCTAGATCGTGAGCATGTCTGAGTTGTGTATGTTTACCTATGTATCATCACATGTTGGTGTGTATGTTTTCTTTCCTTGATCATATATGGACAAAGATGAATGCTCTTCTAGTGTCCAGGTGGCATTATATTTGCATTGGAGAGTACCACCTTTTGTGAAGGCATTTGGCCTTGCTATATTTGGTGTATCGTTGAACGTGGTTGACCAATTATTTATAACCCTTTCAAGTGTTGGACATTAGGATGTCATTTATGTCTAGAAAACAAGGTTCATTGAGGGAGGAGTGGGGTAACACACAAATGCATTTTTGGGCCCCTCATATTCCATGTAGTTACTATTTGGCTAAAGAAATGCATCGGTGCATTCAGTTGAAGGGGATCATTTGAGTCCAACATATCCATGTCAGGTGCATTTAGAATCCATATGAATCCATACATATGATTAGATCCTCTGTGCTATCATTTGTACTTATGTTGCAAGTAAATAAAATGTAGTTGGTCAAAATGTAATTGCATTAAATGAAAATGAGGGGAAAAGGTTTATGTTCACACATGTACCAATAGTCTTTGCAATGCTTTGTTTCTGAAGAACTTCTTCAATGACGATTGTGAGACTATTTTCTATGCATGAAGATGTTATTAGGGGATGTATAATTAATTTTTATTTCTCCATTGTGACCATCGGGGATGTGGTGGAGGTGAGACACTGAAAATATTTTGGACAAAATTTCATGGGAAAACACAATAAACTTTGTTATAGTTCATTAATATTGTTTAGAAATATATACTTTGTAGAGTTTCTAAAAATAGTAATCGGTTTATAAAAAATCCCTAGGAACTCTCCAAATATGAGTTATTTATAACAACCCACTCACAAATATAGCTTGAATATAACAAAAAATATTGTGTGTATTATATAAATGGAGCAAGTTAGTAATATAATTTCCTTACATTCCCCCTTAGTGCCAAAAATCATATAAATACTTTTACACTTTCAAGCTGCGGTATGTCCGGCTTTAGTGGCATGCCCATTCTTATGGAGCAAGACCTTGATACAAAATAAAGGCATCTCTCAACATCCTTTCATGGTTTTCTGCAATTTTACCAAAAAAAATTACATGAATAAGAACCCATTTACTATTCACCTCATGTGATTTTTTGTATCACCGTGAATATTTTCAAGATCCATCATTTGCATCACTTGTATTTTTATTCTCTATAGTTACATTTTTACATTAGGGAAGTATATAGGAATCATTGCTCACTTATCACAAATTTGAACACAACACACCATACCGAAAGAAACATACAATGAAAATCAAATTGTCACCAAATCTATTATGTGACCTGTCACTAGTAGTGATGAGAGTATGATGATGGCCCTCCATCCTCCTTTTCCTCCTTCCTCCAGGTGTGCCATTTCTAACTCAAAAAATATGGTTATAATGCTCAATGATTTACACATTAGTTATTAATTCCCCACTCACAATGTGAAATCATTTATGTTTATGACATCGATTTCAACTGAAAATGCATCCATGAGGAAATTTTTATTATCTTTTTACAAATTATTACAACTTTTGACGACTCAAGATGATTGTCTTAGGATAACACGACAGAGACTACAAATATATTGACACTTTTAGAATTTGACCAAAATACATTTTATGAATGACTTAACAAAATAATTTTGATAATATTGACAATCTGATGAGATTAATGTTTTGATTCTAAACACAAAGACACAATTTTTAATAATGGAATTTTGACCATTTTTAGAGAAAAAATAACTATTGACATCTGAAAATCCAAAGACATTGAGAATGACATTTGATAAAATAACAATAATCATATATAATGAGGTTATAACATTCGCTTAAATGCATTAAATAGATATTATTGACACATGCAACTTTAAACAAATGCTTAAAAGACTTAAGGACAATAATTTGACTTGACTTTGATGATGCACATGCATTATTTGTATAGACTAAACAAATGACTCGAAATATAATCAATTTGAATATCTAACATATAAATTACCTAAATAAGGTCAACGTGCATATAGAAGGAAGAAATTGTATGGAATGAAAATGAGAACCTATAGAATAATGTTTATTTGATATATGGGCCTCCAAATGTTTCTCCAGTTGTGGGGCATGTACGGAAAATTTGAAGACACCCCAAAAAAGTCATAGATATTACTTGTCAAATCTATGAAAATGACTTTTGAAACCATGGTAAATCTAAAGGAAACAGGGTTTGAACAATTGGAAAATTATTTGATAATGGTGTCGTTTGGTAGCAATTTTTGGTGATAGTATATGTTATCGGCTAGTAGCATCTCGTAATTTTCCAAAATTTAGTTTTGATAATAGCAATTAAAATGACCATCTCAACGAGAATTATGCCTTCACGAAATATGGTGTAAACAAAAAATTAAAAAATATAAGTGATTTTTTGTGAAAAAAACTTTCATTTGCCGGTTTGTATGGGAAAAATGATTTTTTTGAATTTTTTTATGTTAGCGATTAAAATGATCATGTCAATGAGAAAATTTTCCTCACAAAATATGGCACAAGAAAAGAAAATATCGTACTACACAAAAAAATACCACCAAATAGTAGTCGTGCTAAAAAAATATGTAATTTTTCATTATATTATTTGTTAATAATATGCTTTCTTAGTCGGTAGTATACATGATGCTTTACGGTTGGCAGCAAAAAAATATTTTATGTACTTTTCAAAAAATTCTACTAGTTGGTAGCAAAGTGTATGCTTTGGCGGATAGTGTTTATGTCATTTTGCAATATGTGTAACTTCAGCGAGAATAATATATTAATATTTAAAATATTTTTAATGTTGGAGGGTTGCAATATGCATTCATCTTGATCGTCGATGTCCACATGACCACGGGCACGTAAAAGAATTGTGAAAAAAATTGATGTGTACTTGATATTTGTAATTACTATATATATTATATATTACTATATATATATATATATATATATATATATATATATATATATATATATGAAGGAAAATTTTACAAATTTCAATTTCATGCTAATGGTGATTTGAATTAAAATAGTTAGCTATTGGTGTAAACAATAGGTGAACCGACCCCTAAAAGTAACTTGAACCCAAAAAATTTAGGCAACCCAGTCCTAATCCCTACACCTAAAAATTCGCCAAATGCAAATTTCAAAAACTAGAATATTTGTGAATTAACAAATATTTTCCACTAAGATTTACTCCAGGGGCACGTATCCAGGCTCGGTAGGGCCTATCCATCACGTACGTTTGTAGGAAGGAGTGAGGTGGTTGTTGGTGGGTACTATTCAACTATTTAACAAAATTAAAATAAGTAAGAAAAACATATCAATTCATTCATGTTAGTGTTCAACACTACCTCACCGATTCATTCATGTGAGTGTTCACACTTCATGTCGATTCATTAGCATATTCACATTCATTGATGTTAATTTCATGTGTTTATATCAATTCATCATTCACATTCACATTCAATTATTTATTCAATACTACATATTGAAATCATGTCCACATTAATGTATTTACTCCACTTTTTGGCGCCATTACTTTATTTTATTTATTTTTAATCTATGTGAATTTATTTAAGTATTTCAAATATGCATTGCAAGATAAGTTGTGATAGTGAGGAACTTTGGGACAAATAAAATTCAAAAGAAGAGAAGCTAACAAAGAGATTTCTCAGGTGGGTGTGTTTCAATTATAATTTATAATGCCATTTTTACAATTATTTGTACTTTGTTAATTTATGCCATCTGCTACTCTTTTGGATGGAAATGGTTAGGTATTGAAGAAGGATATATCATCTTCCTCTTCTAAGAAAGAGGTACAAATTTTTCTTATTTTATGAAAAATTCTCTCCAGCTAAGTGGTTTTAGTGATTATAAAATCCAATAATAGGAAACACATTTTGTTATGTAAATATTATTTGCAGAAAGAGTGATAATTGTAACAAGAGATAGTTGTAGTAGAATATTGTTAAGTTTACTCAAGACAATAATCTATTTATGAAACTATGTTTATTTTTATATTTACATTGTTGTATTTAATGTTTGATATTTTTACTACATGTCAACAAGGTATAACGTTGTTAACCCTGAGAATTCTTATACAATGTGCTATAATTACAAACTATCCTCTATATACTTTATTAAACTATAATGTCAATTAAAGGTGTGAGTACATGCATTGTGTCAAAGTAGCATGTTTTCTATACCTAGTATGTTGTTACCTCTGAAACTTGCATTTTGGATATTCATTTTGCAATGCATAGTGTGAAGAATATAATCAAAGTGATTTCATTTTATTATTTTGGAATAATTTCCAATGCATTGCCCGATACTTTTACTACAACAATTCAACAATAGATTACATTGTTACCCCTAATAATGATGACTCAATGTGTTATTCTTACAAAAAATATTCATTATATTGTTTCAAACTGCGATGTCAAAATTTCATGAGCATACAAGATATATATCAAAGTAGTTTATTGTTCCACATACTATGTTGTTACCTCAAAAACATGCATTTTCAATGCTTGTTTTGTAATACATAGTTTGATGACTTTATTCAACTGATTTCATTCAATTATTTTTGAATATTTTTAATTTATTTCCTCCTCCTTTGATTACAACAATTCAACAACATATTTTGTTGTCACCCCTAATAACGATGATCCAACACATTAGTCTTATAGAAGATACTCAATGTACTATATAAAACTACAATGTCAAATCTTAGTGTGCCTACAAGATCTATATCAAAGTAGGTTTTGCTCCACATAATACGTTGTTGCTTGACAAACTACATTTTTAATGTTTTTTTACCTTTGCATTAACTATTCAAAGTTGTTTCATTCAATTATTTTGGAATAATTTCCAATTCATTCCCTCCTACTTTAATTACAATAGTTCAACAACATATTACATTGTCACCCATAATAAATGATGAACGAACACGTTATTCTTACAAGATATAGTCATTATATTGTATAAAACTACGATGCCAAATTTTATGTGCCTATAAGATCTATATCAAAATAGGTTGTTGTTCCATGTAATACATTGTTCGTTAAACAACATGAATTTTAAATATTTTTTTACACTACATAGTGTTATGAATCTATTCAAATTTGTTTCATTCAATTACTTTGAAATAATTTCCAATTAATTCCCTCCTACTATGAGTACACCAATATAGCAATGTATTGCATTGGTAGCCATGATAAGAATGATCTAACACATTACTCTTACGAGAAGATACTCGGTGATCTGAAAATGGGTGTTTGAATCTAACACTTTTAATTGTTTCAAAGGATCGTAAAATCTAATCAATTTAAGAGGTATTAATACTCCAAATTATTGATTAAAAATATGATTTAAGATTGAATTCAAACTGAAATTAAGTTTGCAATTTTACTCAAAATTTCACTGTTTGATCAAAGCCCCAAAAATCATTGTTTCATATTTAATTGATTTTCAAATTTTATCAATTTTGATTATAGTTGCATCCATATTCGTATTATAAATTTAAATTACTTGCAAATATTAGAAACTGAAAATAAAAATTAGAACACAACACCAGATTGTTTACGGGTTCGAATTCCTATGTCCCCAGGTTCGTGGTGAACTGATCCATTAATAATGTTAAATATGTAAATATAATAACCTTTAAATTAACCAATAATAAATCAAAAACCTAAAAAACTATGTTTCAGACCTTTGAAGGATGTTAATGGAGCTCGACCTCTTTCCTTCACCTTCCCGATCCACTTACAACTGTGTCTTCCTTTGGTTCTACGCCTTTGTGTGACTTTAATAATTTACATAACTCTATCACAAAAGCTCAAAATCAAATAAATGATCACACCATCATGATTGTCTTAAAATTTTGAGAAACTTTCATATATAACTTGAGATCTGGAAGTGAGTAGAAGTGCCCCAAAATTGCACTTTTCCAAAGCTACATGCTTATTGGATTGACACAGACCTGACACTTTCTCATTACAAATACAAGTGCACTTTACTTATAGCACTTACAAGAGAGTGGTGGGTTGGTAAGGCCACTTATCTTTTTAGATGAGGTGCTAGGTTCAAATCCCCCTTCCATAGGTTTAGGCACCCAATTTAGCCATTGACCCCACATTTGGTGGGAAAAGGATAGGATAAGCCTTTAAATAGCTTTTTGTCCACAAAATCCTCCTTATCCCATGGGATTAGGCTTATTCCTACATGGAATGGATTAAATAAAATATTATTATTATTATTTTAAATCTAAAGCCACTAAAAACCTGCCAAGTGTCACGCCCATAATATGTCATTTGTCCATGTCACAGTGTGTCATGTCATCATTTGACCATAACTTTGACTATGCATATCTTTTGCATACGAACTCGATTTGTAGTCATTCAAAATGCGTCGAGAAAACTTCACGACAAGCTCTTTACCATTGAAATGATTTTTAAAAAATTACAAGATCATCCATTTTGTCTTGTCACCAATTTCCACGTGTCACCTTGTCATTGGTCCACTTGTTGACCTGTTGATCAAAGTTGACTTCCCTGTTGACTAAACTTTGACCGGACATAACTTGAGCTCAGAGTGTCCATTTTTTACGTTCTTACAGTCATCAAAAATATATCTAAAGGATCTACTACAATAGTATGGTCTAGGGAAGTTTAGGGAACTTTTGATGGTAAAAAGTATCCCCTAATCACTCGGTGTACTATATAAAACTACAATTTCATATCTTAGTGTGCCTATAAGATCTATATCAAAGTAGGTTGTTTCTTAACATAATACATTATTGCATCAACACCCTACATGTTTAATGTTTTTTTCAATCTTTGCATAGCATTATGAATATATTCAAAGTTATTTTATTAATTTGTTTTGGACTAATTTCCAATCCATTCCCACTTTCTTTGATTACAACAGTTCAACAATGTATTGTGTTCTCACCCCTAATAAATGATGAACGAACACATTATTCTTATAAGATATTATCATTATACAATATAAAACCATGATGCATAAATTTATACTCATATTGAGCATTTGTGAATGCAACTATTATCATTTTAGCATCAACTACAATATAAATATTAATTGGTTAGTGTTATTATCTAATTGTATAGTGTGTTATCTTCATCATTTTTTCAAATATCTATAATTTGAAGTGTTATTAATATCAATGTAAAATTAGAGAGACTCAAATTGGAAGTGCTTGTTAGATGTTCTAGACAATGTTCTCTGCATTCTCTTGATCGATATAGTTTGGAGCAAAGTTAAAGATAACTATGGAGTGAAAGGTGATTTTGTTACATGGGTAATAGTTGGATGAGTATAGGATTTTATTAAAGGGAATGTCAGTGGACATAATGTCCAACAAGTTATTACAAACGTTGAGTCATTCATCCCCCATAAAGGAAAACACACACCGATTCAATTGATAGCACCATCATTATATAATGTAAGTTGTGGCAATATTAGGTGATGTTTTTAATACAATTTCAAATTTGTTGTTTATTTTATTATGACTCACTTTTAGTGATATTTTGCAAATATGGGTGTACTTATTGGTTAGAAGAGTTCAAAGAAGAGGATGTTATGACATATGATAATTCCAAGGTTCAACCTTTGGAGGGACGGGAGAGTAGACCTTATAAAGTGTGGATGCTGTATGCAATTTTAACGTGCACATTCATATGAAAAGAAATGAATATGCACTTATCACATATCCTCGAATGGATTATGTCATGGCAAAAAAATCATGAATTTGAAGGGACACGAGCTTATTATGCACCACATATTAGTAAAGAGTTATAAAAAAAGGGTAGAAAATTCATTACTATCGGGAATGCCAACTTATATTATACAAAAAAAAGCACATTAAAATGGTTCGTGAGAAGCTAACCTTGTTTAATGGGAAAATAAAATGTGACGATTTCCAAGTATTCACATGATGTTCAAAATATTTATACAAAAATAAAAGCAACAAACTATATGTATACTATAAATGATGCCCATAGTGTGTGAGTATGGCAAGATCAAAATCCAAATATATGCTTTGAATACTAAGAGTATGAAGGAAATGTTGAATAAGCCATTTATCAAGGGAATTCAAATGCCACAACAACTTGAGTGGATGTAAAAATATGGTCATAACAACATTTTGCAATGGATTCCACATTTGAAACCAATGGAATGAAGGTATTCTCTTTTACATAATCTCATCAATAATTTTTTTGCAAAAAATATGTAAAATTTTCTTACCAATAATCTACTAATTTGTATTGTTATTACATTGTGAACTCTCCATAGTTCAAACTCTATACCATCCTTGCATTCGATTCCAAACACATGTGCCTTCCAATTTCATGGGTCATAATGTCAAGAGCCACAACTTGCGACATAACCTAATGGATCAAAAAGCTATTGAATAAAGCACATGCCCATGTGATTGAGAAGAAAGTAAATGCTTTCATGGTAGATGATGCTATGTCACCTGAAATCAATGCTAATACTCTTTACATATATTGTTGTAATATATAAATGTAACTTATAGATATTTATTGTACTATCGAAATTTTAAAATTCTCATAAAATTCATTTTCAAATACAGAGAAGTGTTTGGGTGCAAAGTATACTTATACAACTGACATGTAAGGTGAGAATGGTTGAATAATCTTGTTTCCAAGGTTAAGGATGATCGAGAAAATATGTGTAATGTTTGATGGGTTGGGGAAATAGTGCACCATTCAATAATGAGGAGAGTGATATTTGAATGACACAAGGTTTTGTCACGAGAATTTGAGGAGGAGATAAAATTTATTAAATATGGGAAGGAACATTAGCTTCCAAGAATTAGAATGGGGATGAGACATCTACCGACTTTGAAGCATGTGGGGCAAGAAACAAATATTGCAATAGAGGTATATCACTCTATACATAATAGTAAGTGGTTATCTTCTATTTGAAAATCAGCTCATCGCAAGGTTAACTGGATGATACATCAACTAATCACAGTCATTTTTATATATTATTGGTGGAGTCAATGTTGTTAGGAAAGTGGGTTCTACCTGCAACTCATCAAAAATCACAATTGTTTTTATATATTATTATCGGAGTTAATGTTGTAAGGAAAGTGGGTTCTACCGCAACTTCAAAGTGGAGAAACTAGAAAATAACCAATGGTTACATGCACAATCCATTCCTGATTATTATGTTACCTTTCATGCCTCGACCCACACTTAGTAGGGGTTCATAGCCGGATGAATGAAACTTGTTACTATGAAGTTGTTAGAGAAGGTATTTACCTTAGCTCATGTTCACCTAGGTAATTTATTTACCTTTATTGTATTTATCCTCACCCACTTATGTGTGTGGATATTTCTTTTATTATTTGGATATTAGGAGATATCATCTAGTTGTTAGGTATAGTTCTTTTCTAGATCTATGGTATTGACTAGATCCTTAATGTCTAGTTCTCTCATAAATCTATGGACTTGACTAGTTCTTTCCATGATTTATGGCTTGATCTCTACGACATTGGTGGTTCTTAGATTGTTATTTTTTGCCTATATAAGCAAGGCCCATTCTCATTGTATTTCATTGAGTTCCATAATAATATATGATATTGTTGCTCATTTTTTTGCAAAGGTTTTATGTAAAGTTATTATGGTGAATTGCTTTCATCTTATTGATCATGGTGTTTGATTAGCATTTGTGTTCTTGGCTTGGTATGATTTGGTTATCGTTCCTTTTATGGTATCAGAGCTACACAACTTGCCGTCACACAAAAACTCAAGCTGATAGTGGAGAGGATCTCATTGTATTAAGCATTACTACTACGCCAACACCCTCCCACACGATGGAGCCGGGTATACACCCAATCGGGCCCGACATCATTAGGAGGATGACATTGGGAATTTCTGGGGAGGTCACCCATCCTAGCACTCTTTGTGGGAGTGCACGCTTAACTACACAGGTACATGCAAAACAAGAATTCTATAAGCTGCAGAAATAAAAACCCCGATCTGATCTTGAAAAACACGAAAAACCCAAAATATATTTGCTGGTTTTCTTCCCAACTGACATGAATCCCAAGACAAACCACCACGTTTCTCTACACAACAAAAAAACAAAAAAAAATGACTGCCTCCCAAAATGGTTGAGTTTATAGTAGATCTTAGGGTTTTTCTACCTTTTGGATCTAATGGAAGCCTCTGTTTTTCATAAAAACATAGCCAACAACAAAATACAAGAAAATCCCTTGAATATATGAATATATAAAGAATTTATTTGCAAAATAAAACTTACAAATGGATGTCAATAGCAATCTCCTGCTCTAATACCATAAAAGGAGCGATAACCACATCATATCAAGCCAAGAACACGGATGCTAATCAAACACCATGATCAATAAGATTAAAGTAATTCCCCGAATAACTTTACATAAAACATTGCAAACAAATGAGAAATAATATCATATATTATTATAGAACTCAATAAAATACAATGAGAATGAGCCTTGTTTATATAGGCAAGGAATAATAATCTAAGAACCGAGTCCATGTATATGTAGATCAAGCCATAAATCATGGAAAGAACTAGTCATCAAAGAACTAGTCAAGTCCATAGATTTATGAGAGAATTAGACATTAAGGATCTAGTCAATACCATAGATATAGGAAAGAACTATGCCTAACAACTACATAATATCTCCTAATATCTAAATAAATAAAAATAAATATTCACACACATAAGTGGGTGATGATAAATACAATAAAGGTAAATAAATTACCTAGGTGAACATGAGCTAAGGTAAATACCTACTCTAATAGTCTTTGTAAGTGACAGGTCTTTTGTTTCGAGTTAGAAAAGTGTAAATCTCCTTTCAAAATATGGGAGAAATTAGAGGATTTATTTGGTAAGGTGGATCATATGAGAGCCATGCAACTTGACATTGAGATCACCTCTCTTAATCTTGAATATTTTTCAACAATTATACACTATCTTACCAAGTTCAAGTATTTGTTGACACGGTTGAAGGGGAGTGGAAGAGATAAGAAAGATGAAGAGTGTGTTTACTTGATTATATCCAAGTTGATAGGACCATCCCGAATTTTTTCTTCTACCTTTTTCTCTATCATGGATGTCTTAGGTGACACATTCGAAATGCCTAACTTAGAAACATTTTGTAAAAGACTTACTAGGAAGAATCCAAATTGTCTCACCTTGAGTCTTCCACATCTCAAAAGGAATTAGCTGCATCTAATCCTAAGGGTAAAGGAAAACCAAACAGTAAACCAAATCCACACCTTCTCCACCTCAAAATGCTCATAAACCCAAAGAAACCAACTCAAAACCCAAGGAGTCTTCTAAATCCAAGAATAAGTCTAGCCATTCATGCTCTTTTTGTGGGGGTAGTAATCATGAAGAACATTGGTGTTATAAGCGAATACAATCCTTAGAGGATGCAATCAAGAAATACAAAATTTCTATCTCCACTCCACCTCCTTCTAATCAACATGGAAAAAAACTTAATGTTGTTGGAAGATCTTAGTCACCACTTGCAGACAATTGGGTTATAGATTCTGGTGCTTCTCATCACATGAATTCTTCCAAGGAGTCTTTTTTTCAAAAGGTTTGAGTTCTACTTCCAAAATTAAGGTTGGAGATTCTTCCTTTCTTTCTGTTGATGGAAAAGTTGATATAAAAATTTATGGTGGAAACATCCAAGATGCCCTATATGTTCCTAACATCACTACAAATTTGCTTTATGTATATCAAATTTGTCATTATGGTTAAGGGAAAACAATGACTTTTACACCACATGGGGTAGAAGTAAAAACTTTGTTGGAGCCTTATTCACTTGTTGCTTAGGGTATTGTTGATCATAGTTATAGACTATATCACTTTGAGGGTTTTGATGACACTTCTTCTATAGGGACAAGATTGGTTTCTCATGTAGATTCAAAGAGTAAGCTTTGGCATGAAATATTTGGACATCTCAATTACAAATATTTGAAGGAGTTGAGCACTCATGGTATGGTAGATGGTCTTCCTAGAGTTTCTTGTATTGAGGGAGTTTGTCATGGTTGTGCATTAGGGAAACAACACTAAGATCCTTTTCCTAAGAATTTTTTCAAGAGAGCTTCTTCACCACTTGAGCTTGTGCATAGTGACTTGATAGTTTTTCCTACCCCATCTTTCAATGGAGCTAAGTATGCACTTACATTTATTGATAATTTCTCGAGGCGTACTTGGGTTTATTTTATCAAGTAAAAAAGTGATGTTTTTTCACACTTCAAAGTCTTGAGGCTTTGGACAAGAAATAATCTTCTAGTAGCTTAAAAGAACCTTCACACTGATAATGGGGGGGAGTACTTCAACAATGAGTTTTCTGAATTTTTGGCAACTCAAGGCATTATGTTCCTCACACTCCACAAAATAATGGCTTAGCAAAAGGAAGAATATAAATTTAAAGGAGATGGCTAAATGTATTCTAGAGATATACCTCCTATCTATTGGGTAGAAATAGTTAATTGTGTTAACTATATTTAGAATCACACACCACACAGAGCACTTGAGCATTTGACTCCAGAGGAAGCTTGGTCCAACACTAAGCCAGATGTCTCATTTTTTCGAGTCTTTAGGAGCCATGCTTGGGCCTTTGTGCCAAAGAAGAAAAGGAAAGATTTGGATAAGAAGAGTAAACCCTTGATCTTTGTAGGGTATTATGAGGACATGAGAGCTTATCATCTTTTAGATCCTGATACACATGATGTTATTTTTTTGAACACATGTTCGGTTTCATGAGCGCTTCACTCCTCATGATTCTTCATCTTCTTCCATTCTTTCTACTTCTTCATCTCATCTTGAGGATCTTTTCTTTGAGGAGATTGATGAGGAGGTTCTAGATCCCATTGAGGATCCTCTTCCCACTGATATTGTCACTATGCCTAAGTGGGCTCGTACTATAGTTTCTGAGGAAACACCTTTCATAGAGGATCTTCCACCCACCTGAGATCATGATGAATGTTATTTCCCACTACAAATTTTAAAAAAGGTCCCGAAATGGAACCAAGATGTAGTCATTTTTACCCCTATCACAAAAGAAAGGAACCCCATGCATGTCGACTTATCACCCAACGGATGTTGGGCGTTCACATGAGGCATGCGCGGGTGCCGAGTCTCTCTTTTATGTGAGTTTAGTGGGAAACATCATCTATGATTTGTGTTTAAGATATTTCAAAAGGATTTAAGACATACAAGAACCATAGATCTTAGAATGGCCTCTAGATCCTTGCAATTATTCCAGAACAGTACTTAACAGATTATATAACTTGTACCATAACAGAAAGAAGTATATAAGAATCCATACTTAGCATAAAATGAAAGAGAACCTATGAAAAATATGTATGCATCAGAATCATTGATATTCATATATATAAACCGGTAACCTCATTACATCCATGGAGCCATTTACAGAATGTCATAGAGAAGCAGACCGTAGTCATGCATTATAACTGGACTAATGTAACTATGCTACCAAAAAGAAAAAAAATTACAATCCCCATGCCCAATACATCATTTCCCAAATGCAATTACCCATTAGTAGAGTTCTTGCAGTATTTACTGTGAGAGAGCTATGCATGTTCTCTAAGTCTCTCCTCCTCCTTTTTACTCTGTAGGCATTTGTATTTATAGCCTTTCTAGACTACCAAATCATCCTCCAGCACCCTCAGATCCGATGCCAAGTGTCTGAATGTGGTCCTCCATGCGAGTGTGATCCTCCAAGCCTAATATTTCCACTTTATACAATGATGTGCTTCTAGAAGCTTCTACCATGAGCATGCTCCTTCTGGGCCAACTTCTCATCGAGGTTGGCACCTTATCCACTCGCAATCAAGTCATGTTTTTCACGTGTTCTGCCCCGAACGTCCAATTTGACTAAGTCCCAACCCTTGGTTCTATTTGCGTGTGCTTAATGCACCATGAGTTTCCCTAAACCCTTTTCTTAAACCACCGCCTTGCATGCCTATGCATATTTTGTACTTAGTCAATATTCTAGGGGCCCAACATCACCCCACACTACGAATGTTCTCCGTCTATGGGAACACGTCTCTTAGTGAGAGAAAGAATACAATAGGCTTATGCCTAGTAAAAGAATAAGGGGATGAAAGAATGGGGAAAGAAGAAATAATGGGAGAGTGAAAGAATCACTGCAACAGATTAAGAAAATCCTTTTACAAGTCAGCCTCCAATTTATTCCAGGCATCGACTTCATTCTGTGCTCTCTGACAGATGTCACCGACCAGTGCTCACCCCCTCAAATTTTAATCCATCTCCTTATACGCTCATGGTATCAATGATCTTCTCCAATTCCTTGCATATATCCTCTAGTGCATCCATTCTTCATGTGATATGTGGATATAGCTCCTTCAGGTTTTTGATTGAAACCCTTAAGGTTTTAATGGCCTCTAATTTCTTCTCAACCTCGGCAAGGATTTTGTCTCTTTCTGCCCTATTCCCCTTATTTTTCTCCTAGAACTCCTTGAGTTCTACTTCATGAGTGGCGACCGGGTGCACCGCCACTTTGTCTCTATCTACACAATTTTCATACGCAGCCTCAGCAGTTCAAAGAAGCATCCCTTAGATCAGCAAGCACTTTTTTGTATTCTGTGACGAGCGCTATGATCTTGAACTTGTCTTCCTTCTCTAGGTGCATTGACACTTCCTCTACAGTTTCCAAAGGCTAGCAAATGTCTTTCCATGGTAAACACCCTTGTTAAATCCTCTAGGAATCCCAAGGTAGATCCATACTTATACACGGGTGATGCTAGGTCTGGATGCTTCAATAGTATAGCCTCATTGATGAATTCTAATTTCTTATACACAACGCTCACCTTGGCCTTTTCATCCTTCAACTCTCGTTGCCACTGGGCGCTGATTAACTTTTCTTGGCTCAACTCCTTGGTCATTTTAGCTAGCTCTTCCCCTTTCTTCTTTAGCTCCCCTTCCGGGTCTCCGACCCTATCATTCCGCTTGAAAATTCTAGCCTCTATCTCAATGGAGATTTTGTTAAGTGCGTTGCACATTTATTCATCCGAGAGCTACTGGGTATCCACCACTAGGTTATCTTCTCCTAGTCCTCGGCAATGTTATTATTGCCCCATGGCTTACCTAAAAATTTGGCTCATCAAGGTGGGACTCAATTTCCCATGAGATCATCTTCCTTGTCCACAGAGAGGCATCCTCCTTGTCAAAAGATGACATGCCTACAAGCTCCTCCACCAAAGTGTACTCTGCAACCGCACACGAAACACTTTCTTAGGGTCATCAATATAACCCATCTCTAGCCTCCCCCCCTCTGCATGCCTTCCTCTCCTTCGTGAATGTACCCTTGGGTATACTTACAGTTAAAACGAGGCCTCTAATGTTGTCGTGTTCCTCTCCTGCGCTCTCCTCCTTCTCTTTGTTCAATACTAGCTCGGCGCAGATTCCACTTTTTACTCCACTAGGGTCTCAATGTGCCTTGTCTCCTCTTCTTCTTACCTTGGATATCTACTTCTTTAGAACTTGAAGCCTCTTTCTTACGTGCACTAGTCTCCTCATCTTTTCCCATGTCCTAGCACTTCCTCCTACTGGCTATCCTTGTGCTTTTGCACAAAAAGGAACCCTTGCTCTTCTTCTCTGCCTTCCTCCTCGAATCCCCGCATATTGAAAATAGGCGGCCCTTGATCTTTCCCCGGGGTCCTTTTCCCCACTTCTTCTTCACTACCATCCTTTTCTCTCTAGACACTTGTCCAAACTGTAACTTCTTACGAGGTGGTCTCCTCTTCTACCCTCTGCTTCTTCCTAACCAAGAGATTCGGTGTAGGTGACTCTATTTCTTTTCTTCGATGACTCCTTATTTGATGGTTTTATGGATCTGGAGTCTTTTCTCACGATTATGGGATTTTTAACATGTGTATATCTTGGTTTTGGCGCTTGTCCTTGTGGAACCTATTACCTATGTCTCCACCACACTTGGAATTTTCTTTTCTAGTTCTTTTTCCTCCCATTTGGGTGCGGGTATTTTCCTCCCAGTTGGATCTTGAGGTATAGATACCTCATTTTCCAGATATGTGCCCTTTTCTGACTTGGGTCTTATACGAATGTACACGCGTGCTGCGGATCCTTCTGTAATGGGTAGAGTCATGGGACTTGTCATTTGCACTTCATGCGATATGTACCACTCCACGTACACATGCTTGCTAGGGTAGACCAACCCTTTGCACATTTCCTTGTGGTCTGGTCCAGATTACCAAGGTCCAACTTAAACTTTTGGACTCCCTAAACCTATTTACTCCCACTTGGAAGTATTGAGATGTGAAGGAAAAGGGGAGATTGCACCATGTGCTCTATGTCCCATCTAACAGTTTGAATATGCCCAAATAGAAATGTTGGTACATAGCAAATTTCTCTTCTCCCACTGGTGGTTCTGGTAGTTGTTTGGGAATTCTCCATTCTGCCTGAATGCATTCCTTAGGTGCATATACCACTTTTCCAAATGTGCCTTTTGCACTGTTGTCATAGTGTCACAAGTGTATTTCTCAAACCTTCTGGCAGGTGAGGGGTTTTCATCAGGGTACTCCCATATGAACTTATCTGATGCATCCGGTACCTCGATCTCTGAAAACACAATGGTTAACAACACATTTCCAAAAAGGATCCTGTCACCTTCCTTTGCACAGTTGATAATTTCATCCATGATGAATGTGGAAAAATTATAGATGGTGCCCTCGAAATATTTCTGTAGACATTCAACCATGGCTTATTGACTTGGGTCCATCTCTCCTGGCCATTTAGTTTTGACACTAGGTGCACGGCCATCTTCATTATTGGATCCTTGATGTCTGCGACATCATAATACCTTGACCCCTTTTTACATGCAAAAGCGGCAATAGTTTCCTTAATCACTTCTTTGTCAGTCAAATCATCCTCCAAACCATCTCCTTCACAAATGAGGTATGTGAAATGTGAAATGAGTTGAGTTATGCACATCTTACGCACCGCAAAGTGGAAATAGTCCTCATGCACACACGACATCAGCCACTGATATAATCGCTCAGAGTTTCCCAAGTAGGGCAACTCAAAGAGTTGTAATAACCCTGCCTTCTCCAACTTGACCTTCACGTCATCATTATAAATGGGAAAACCCTCTAGTGTCCTCTTGTTTGTTGGGTGCACTAACTCCAGCACCAACTCCTTTTCGATTGTGCTTGTCTGATGATTATAATCATTTACAGACATGTCCCTAAGATGGGACTCCCACTCCTTCCCCAACAACACTCCATCTGGGTACTGCATTTCTGCATACCACTCTTCATTTGTGTGTGCTTCAATTTCTTGTTGCTTTCCCTTTCCCTTTCCCTTTCCCTTCTTGGGTGTACTAGTTGGTTTCTTGGGTGCCATTATCTAGGTCTTCTTCCCACTTCAATCACTTCGTGTTACTCTATTCTTCTACTCTCTCCAACCTTAGATCTCAAACTTGTGAAGAAAATTACTTAAACCCATGCCCTAGTTCTTCAAACCCTAACTGGGATACTCCCTTCACAAGACAACACCTTCTCACAACTTCTCCTACGCCCGTGAAATCCCTTCCTCCTGGTTCACAAACTCTGAACTGTTACCCATGCTTCAATCTCTCAACGGATCAGTTTTTTGGAAGCCTTGGTTTGCAAAGGTGCAAAAAGTGCTTCATTCTCCTTATACACAAAGTAAAAAATGAAGTGCCTCGACCCCTTTATTTATAGTTTTTCCATTTTTGAGCATTAAGTGCTACTTCACCTACCATCGTAATTTTTACATTTAATGCAGCTTTTTCAAACAAATCCTATCTTCAACGCTTTCACTCACACGCCCAACCTACACAAATAAACCTCCAACCTTCTAGTGCACAACCAACCCAACTTGACGGGAGAGTCTTACGCGCACATAACCGAGATGCAAAGGCACTTCTTCTATCCTGATTTTTACTCTCGCCTACATCGTGTTGCTTAATGCACTTTCTCCTCCTTTGTGCATGGGATCTATAAGTGGCTTTATCTTGGAACCAACCATCCTTTTTCCATATTTTCTCTCGATACACCTCTTTCACCAGGTCCCTTCAACTGGGATTTTTAACACAAACTTCTTTGGCACTTTAACCATGCAGTCCTTCACATTACTACACCCCACACTAAAATGATGTGCGGTCCTCTGCGCACTCACAGATTCTCAAAAAGTATCAATAAGGTTACACGCCCAAGGCGCAAAACAAAACAACAACGTGAAAGGGAAACACAAGAAAAGAAATGCATAAAGGAAAATTCTAAACTAACTAGCAAAATTGCCTTATTTACATCCACCAAGAAGACTTATTTATAATAGGGCTTCAGCCTACTCCCATTGAAGTGTCTAGGTAACTTCATCCCATCCAACGCTTGTAACTGGCATGTGCCTAAATCAAGGATGTACGAGATTGTGTAAGGACCCAACCAATGGACTTTCAATTTCCCAGGATGGTGCATAAATTTAGAATCATAAAGTAAGACCATCTGCCCAACCTCAAACTTCTTATTTCTTATGTGGCGATCATGCCAAGCCTTCTTTTTCTTTCTTTGTTGTTTGGCTCCACTTGGCGAGTGATCATCTCTCATCTAGTTTCATTAACTTATCAATTCTTCCAATGCTTTCTCATCAGCCAACCCTCCTGTGTGCACTATTCACAGAGAAGGTAACATGAATTCAACCGGTAGAATAGCTTCCATGCCAAACACCAACTGAAACGGTGTGGCTTTGTTCAGCCTTTTATATGTTGTCTTGTAAGCCCATAATACTACTGATACTTTGTCATCCCAATCTTTTCTAACAACATCACATATTTTGGTCGGGGTATGATTCAATATTTTGTTGAATGCTTCCACGGTTCCATTTTCTTGTGAGTGATAGGGTGTAGTCTTATGATGAGCCACCATGAATTCTACTAACATGATCCTCACGTCTCATTCAAGAAATGCGTACCCCTATCGCTGGTTAAATCTCAACGGAAATCCATACCTCATGATAATGTTCTCCCATAAAATCTTGCCATTGTTGCTATTGTGTAGTATTTAGTTGGGGCTATCTTTTCCCACATCACAAATAATCCGTGCAAGTGATGACATAACATGACCCAATTCTACACGACGCTAGTGCAATAGGGCCTCAAAGTCTATAGCCCACTTCTCAAAGGTTTTGTGCCATGGATAGGGCATAAAGGAATTTCATCTCTCTTTCTAGGCTTGCCAATGCACTGACAATGGTCACACACTTTACAATAGTCTTTACAATCCTTGTATAGGGTTTCCCACCACAAACCGACCATTAATATCTTACGCGTGGTGAGATCACTGCATAATGTCTACCCACACTTTCTCTGTGTGTTTCCTCCATGATGGCAAGGTGTTCATGCTCTAATACACACCTATGCAAAACTTCATCATGTCCCAACTTGTATAAGTCTCCACTGATCAACATGTAGGGTGTGACATGTATGGCTAGTTGCTTCTTCTCTAACGCCTTCATTCCTTCGGTGTTACACCTTCCTTTAAAAATACCATAATTTCCTCCAAATCCAAGGGCATGCTACGTAACCTAAATAGTTGCACATCTGGCATTGTCTCCTCAATACTCTACGTGTCCTCCTTGAATCAATTCTTGACAGATGATCAGGTCCACAATTGCTCTTCCCAAGATTCACCATTACGGTGAACTCAAACTATTGAAATAACAATACCCATCGACATATGCACCCTTGCGAGAACAAGCTTGTTCACTAAATACTTTAATGCCATGTGTTTGGTGTAAAATATGAAGGGTGTTGCCAGTATACTCTCTCCGAACTTGAAAAGTGCATAGATCATTGATAATGCCTCACACTCAGTTGTGGTGTAATTCTACTCTGCTAGTGTCAACTTCCTGCTTGCAAAACATAGAGGATGATCAACAATTCCTTCACCTGGCTGTGTAAGTATTGCTCCAATAGTAGTTCCTGAGGCATCTACATGGACATGGAAGGGCTTGTCCCAAGAGGGAAAACATAATATAGGCACGGTGACAAGCCTATCCTTTAATGTATCAAATGCCCTCTGTTGTGCCTCTCCCCAATGGAAGGAACTTTTATGTTTGAGTAGCTCCTCTAAAGGCATAGTGATCTTGGCATACCCCTTGATGAATTTCCTGTAATAACCCATATGCCCAAGGAATTTGTGCACTGCGCTTTGGCTAGTAGGCTCACCTAACCCCACAATAACTACAACTTTAGTTGGATCTACCAAAAAACCCTCCTTACATATGATATGCCCCAATAACATGCCAAAGGGTGTAGCAAATACACATTTCTTAATGTTGAGGGATATTCTCAACTGTCTACACCTCTCAAACATTGACCTCAAATTGTCACAATGGTCTTTTACTAAACCATACACTATCCAATCATCAAAATAGACTTGAATAAACTTATGGATGAATTCCTGGAATGCTTGCACCACTACATGTGAAAAAATAGCAGGCACATTCTTCAACCCAAAGGGCATGATCGTATATGCAAAACTTCTCCACTCAGTGGTGAAAGTTGTCTTCTCTTGGTCTTCCTTTACAATCTAGACTTGGTGGTACCCCAAGAATCCATCCGTGAAGGAATGGATTTATCACCCAGCGAATCCTTCCAAGATTTCTTTCTATAAGGGGGTTGGAAAAGGATCAATGACACAAAATGTGTTCATCTCCCTATAATCCACGTAGATCCTAATCCGCCCATCCTTCTTGATGTTGATTACCATCGGACTTATCCATTTTGATTCCTCCACTACTTCAATGATCCCAGAAGCTATCATTTTTCTATCTCCTCCTTAAATTTTACGTGTAAATTGGGATTCATCTGGTAGGGCCTCTTCCTGACTAGGCACACCATCCTTCAACTTTATCTTCATCTCCCCCAAGGAATGGTGAATTCCTTTGAGCTCATGGTACTGCATGGGAATAAATCCTCAAATTCACACAACAGATCAATGATATTAAATACTTCCTTCTCCAACCAGTAATCTCCAATAATAGCTTCCTTAGGTTCTTCTCCTGAACCGATGTTAACCCTCTTTGTCTTTAAGGGCTCATGGTAGGCATGCGCGTGTGAATATCGGCCTGTCCACTACCTCATGCATCCCTACAGAATGGATAACATCCAAGCTTTCTGCTTCCTCCCCATCAATTACACACACCGAATTCCCTTTCTCCTTTTTCAAGCATGCGCGCTCGAGCTATAACTCTTCTGTTTCCTCTACTTCTTCTTCAAAGCGCACCTCCAAACCTGGTCCACCTAGTAACTCCAACAGCCTATCCTCCACCATGGCACTATCCCCCATGGTAAGGTGCTTGATACCCAAAAAGTCCTTATCAACTAATGGCTTGGTACTCCGATACTTAGAAGTTTGAATGAGGTCAAATGCGACCTCTTGCCAATTCCCTGTCAGGCGGCGTGTCTCGGAATGAATGTACCATACGTGCGTACACCTTGTAATGTAGAATACAACTTATGCACCTAGAGGCATGGTGGAAAATCTTCCACACCTTCTCTCCAGATCCTTTCACACTCCTGGATATGGAAAGAGGTAGGCTCCTTCCCATGGTAGTCCTTGATGGTGGTGGGCACACTTTGCTCTTAGAGAATATGAGCGAGAGAGTAATTCTTACCTTGTGTCATTCCAAAGGCTCTCTGATGGGTATCCCACCACCGTTCCACTTTGTACCAAGTAGGGCATAACTTAACATCCCCCTCCGTTCCTTCTCATTCTTCCACTGAGCTTCCATTTCCCATAGAAAGATCTCAGGGAAGGCTCCTCCTGAATACTTAGGTAGTTCCTTCCTCTTAGGTCTTTGGACTGTGGGCACCTTTATCACCACTGGTCACCGACCCTCTTAAGCTGTCATCCCATCAATTCATAAGTTCCATGTGCCCAATTTTCACATGCTAGACTGGTGGTATCACTTACTGACTGAGCATCTTCAAACTGGATAACTCCGTCGGTAGGATGTATTATCTCTGGGTCCCTGATTGAGCACACATATATCCTGTCTAGAACTTATTCCCCAAAGGCTCAATATAGGGTGTTGAATTCCCATCAGCCAGGGGTATAATGACCCGTTCCTCCTTATTTTCAAATCTAATGTACCCTTTGTTAAACCGAAGGTCCGCATTGTTCTTGTAACACCATGGGTGCCAAATTAGTCTTTGGGAAATTATCTTCCTCGGTGAGCGCCAAGATTTCTAAGTCCCTAATAAAATTAGCTCCCTAGATAGTGATAGTTGTATCCTTTAAGACACCAATGGGCATCACCTTAGTCTTGTTTTCCATATATAGCACATTCAAAGATGGTTGTAATATAGGTCTTCCCATCTGATGCCATGCATCCAAAGTTAGAACATTAACCTCCGTGTTTGTGTCAATGAGGATATTACTAAGGAGCCATCCATCCAAAACTACATTCAATGTGATCTCCTTGTCATAGTCAAGGCTATGAGGGGAAGGTTTGCATGCAAGACCTACCTCTCACACTCTCCTCGCACGTGGTACCTTCTCTCTCAACCATGATCCTAGCAAGGGAATGATATTCTCTTGCCTTAGCATTTTACACACCTCCTTGACCTCATCTAGGTCATCCTTTGGCACCTTGACTCTCCTCCCTTGTTCCTCCCTCCTGGATTTCTCCTTTAGACACTGGATTTCCCCTTGTAAACTCCGAATGACATCCATGGTGTCCTGATATACCTCCTTTTGATGCGCGAGGTGCATGTGTACTTTCCAAAACTATTTCCTCCCTTGAAACCGGGTTCTTACGCCTTGGTATCTCTCTTACACGCGCGGCTTTCCCTTGTTGTTACTAAGATAAGCTCCAAACCGCATCCCAGTGTTACTTGAGGCATCCACTTTGTATATACTGCCTTCTTAATACTAACCATTACAATGCCCTTGTCTTTCCGGTGCTTTGTTGATTCATGTGCTTAAACAACTCGGGCACTCCTCATACTTATGCATCTTTCCGTACCATGAGCACTGCAATATGTCTGGGCACTCTCGTTTGTAATGCTCTATAGACCCAAAATTGAAGAAACTTCCATGTGAGAACTCACTCCTTCCTCCTCTGTGGTTACCACGACCATGGAATCCTCCATGAAAACCCCTTCCATGTGTGCCTCCATCTACGCACTCCTCATAATGGCAATCATCACCCTTAGAACTCTTTGGAAAAATTGGTTTGGTGCACCCCTCAATCAATGGCCTCATGGATCTGATCAATGAGCCTATATTCCTTAGTATCATGGGTTGTAGAGGTACAAATCTTGTAGTAATAAGACACATTCTTCCGAATTGTACTTTGTAGTAGCAAGGGGCATCTACTTGCATCATGGTCCCCATGAAAAATTCACAATCTACTACCACGGCATGTACTATCCTGGGGAAATTATCCTTAATGTGCCCCTCTACTTCACAATCTATGCACCACAAACCACTGTGAGTGTCATGGGCTAAGTTCACATACAACGTTTCCAACTGCTTGGCCATAGCAACAATCGAGCCTCCAGGAATGGGCTAACGCCAATATCAACACTACCAACAACCTCGGTGCATAGAGTAGCTTCCAATGCCTTGCATGGGTCTATAAAGGTTTTATGAGATAAGGACCTTCTAAAAGGGGTGATCAATCCTCCAACAAACCACTGAGCATCTTTGTGAAGGGTGAATATCATATGATAATTTAGACAAGAGAGTTTTAAAGCATGCATCATACTCCCACACACTCTCTACCATTCCTTGTTGAATCTCCTTCAAAGCACTATTGATGCTCTTTTGTTCAAACTTAGGAATGTGGAATTCTGCCAAGAATGCATTCTTTAAAGTAGTATAGTCCACCACTATTTGATGAGGGTCATATTTCCTATACCAGCTATGTGCGCACCCTTGCAACATGGTTACAAACTGACTAGCCTTCCGCTCTAGGGTTGTGATACCCTTTGCATGCCATAGCAGTTCACACTTGTGAACATGTTCCACAACATCCTCAATACCTCTATAATCGGGAAAATGTAGAGACATTTCAAAGAAAACTTATGGGGGTGGTTGGGGCTCGAATCCTCTAAGCCAGATCCTTGGTTTCCACATGTGTTTCCTCCATTGCACGATCGACCGAGTCCACTGAGTCTGAACCACCGAGATCCACCGAGTCCACCGGTGCCACTGAACCACCAAAGCCACTAACTCCTATTCCTCTTGAACCACCAAATCCACCAGACCCACCAGGTCCTATAGTGGTCATGCTAAGGGTCCCCATAGTTCCACTGAGCTGTGTGCCTATGGTCTGCGACAATGCCCCACTACCAATAGTATACCCTGCACCACTTCCAGATGCGATACCAAAATCTTGTGTGTCCATACCTTTCCCGAAAAGTCCTAACACTGGGTTGGTGTTTGCAGCCATAGAAGGCCCAAACGAGAAATTATACCTCCAGGTGTAGGTGATCACCTCGATGTAACAAAGCTGGACTAGTAATATTTCCCCACGATCAGTAAAACCAAGTGCCGGGGTCATGTCACTAGGTGTGTTAGGTTGTGGAGCCTATTTTCATGTGTGAAAGTGTTGAATACTCTACACTAAAGTCTTGTACACTTTTCATGTATCCTCACCAGGGGCCTTAAAATGTGCCCGATATATCAAGAAACATGATTTTCTCATATGGGTGGGATTTTGACCCATAGGTTTATGGGACGGTTTTTGCCCATGGTTTTGATAGCCATGGTTTTGTAAAATTGTTTAAGCAGTTGTCTATTTATATAATTTTATGCATATGATAGAAGGATGAAAAACATTGCAGATGTGCTTTGAATTTGGGTGTGAATTCTGTAGAGTTTGTTAAGCATAGCTTCAAACATATCTGGGTATTGTATTGAGAGAGTGGTGGCTTGTAATAAAATATGAGCAAGTGATTCTTTGTGGACGTAGCCCAAATTGGGTGAACCACATTAAATACTATCTCTTTGTGTTGTGTTATTTTATTCTGCACTTTTATTTGAGATCTGTAATAATTTTTTGCATATTAGTTTCTACTGTTGTGATTCTGTGAGGGATTATTCCACATATTTTATCCCTTATTTCCTAACAATTGGTATCAGTGCCTAATTTTGGTTTGCTGAAGTGTTGAATCACGGGAAAGTTTTATCTTGAGTGGGAGCTATGGCAGATGATGGAAGATCTAGGGTTGATAAATTCAATGGGCAAAATTTCAGTCTTTGGAAGATGCAGATGGAAGATTACCTTTATCAGAAGGATCTTTATACTCCGCTGTCTGAGAAGGTGAAAAAACCCTCGAGCATGACAGATGTGGAATGAGATTTGCTAGATAGGAAGGCACTTGGGACAATCCAGGTTGTGTCTTGCATCTTTGGTATTATTTAATGTTTCAAAGGAAAAGACTACAAAAGAATTGATGGATGCATTAGGGAAGTTATATGAAAAACCCTCTGCCTCTAATAAGATATTTTTAATGAAAAAGTTGTTTGATATGAAGATGTCTGAGAATGGTTCAGGCATCGGATCATCTAAATGATTTTAATATGGTTGTAAATATATGCTAACTTGGTTCTGATAGAATTTGATGAAGAAGTTAGGGATTTATTAGTTATGTGCCCCTTTACCTAAGAGTTGGAATAGCTTGGTAATGGCGGTAAGCAACTCGGTTCCATCTAACTCAAATTTGAAGTTTGAGGATGTTGTAGGGGTGATTCTAAGGAGGAAATGTGAAGAAAAATCTCTAGTGAATCTTCTACTTCAAGGAATGCTTTGACAGTGGAAACTAGAGGGAGACAGAAGAATAGAGGAAGCCATGGAAAATCAAAGGATCGGGCAAGGTCAAAATCCAAAAGCAAGATAGTATGTTGGCACTTTGTGGAAAGTATGGGCATGCGAAGGAGTGTTGAGAGCTTGAATAATAAGAAACAACGGAAGAAAACAAGGAGTCAAATGTGGCAACGGGTAATGTATGTCGGGATGCTTTGATTCTTTCTTTTCACAATATTACTAAATCTTGGGTTTTAGTTTCAGGGGCTTCTTGCCATGCTTCTCCACATAGGCATTATTTTGTTGATTATGTTCAAGGAGATTTTGGGCATGTTTTTCTTGGTGATGATGAGCCTTGCAACATAGTTGGAAAAGGTTATATTCGAGTTAAGATACAAAATGGGAATACTTGGCTATTGAAGGATGTCATACATGTGCCTACATTAAGATGAAATTTGATATCGGTAGGGTAGTTGGGAAGTGATGGTTTTATTGTGATATTTACAGCAGAGACTCTTGGAAGATTACCAAGGGTTCTCTTGTGGTGGCAAGAGGTAAGAAGGTTGGAACCTTATATTTAACCACTTATAGCACTAATTTTTGTAATCTTGTGGCTTCAAAAGTAGATACAACATTGTGGCACTATAGGCTTGATCATATGAGCCATAAGGGCATGGAGATCATAAAGAAGGATTTGCCTAGATATACAGAAACAAGTTTTGAGTTCTATGAGGACTGCATATATGGGAAACAAAAGTGAGTAAGGTTTCTCAAGGTTGGACCTACAAAGAAAGAGAGTAAGTTAGAGCTGGTGCATTTTAATGTGTGGGGGCCGGCTCAGGTATCATCTCTTGGGGTTCAAGTTATTATGTTACTTTTATTAATGATGCAACAAGGAAAGTTTGGGTTTATTGTATTAGAAAAAATATAATTTATTTGACACTTTTGTTAAATGGAAAGCCTTGGTAGAGAATGAAACAGGTCTTAAGCTAAAATGTCTCAGGTCAGATAATGGAGGGGAGTATTGCAGCAATGAATTTGATGATTATTGTTCTAAGAATGGAATCCATAGGCAAAAAAAAACAGGTTCAAGAACTCTGCAGAGAATGACTTGTTAGAAAGGATGAAAAAACAATACTGGAATGTGCTAGGAGCATGAGGTTACATACAAGAACACCTCTTTCTTTTTGGGTAGAAGCGGTGAGCACGGATGTGTACTTGATAAACAGAGGACCCTCAAGTGCCTTGGATGGAGGCATGCCGAGGAGGCTTTGTATGGTAAGAAATTTGATTATTCATTTCTTAGAGTCTTTGGATGTGAGGTGTTTGTTCATATAGACAAGGATGATAGGACTAAGCTAGAGGCTAAATCAGAAAAATGTACCTTCATTGGTTATGATGGTGATGCCTTTGGATATAAATGTTGGAGTATTAAGGACAAGAAAATCATTCGATTTAGGGATGTGGTCTTTAATGAGAAATTCATATATAAGTAGTTGTTGTAGGAAAATAAGGAAGAATCCAAGAAAGAATATGCAGTGGTAGAGGATATTCCATATGGGAAAGTGACACATGAATCAGTTTAGGAACCCCCTCAACAGGAACCCCAAACTCCTATATTGAGGAGGTCTTCTAGGGTAAGAAGAGAACTTGAACATTTTTCTCCTTATCTTTATTATTTATTACTCACTGATAGTGGAGATCCAGAGAGCTTTGATGAAGCAATGCAGGTAGATGCTAGGAAGAAGTGGGAGCAAGCCATGGATGAGGAGCATTAGGCTCTCATGGAGAACTAGACATGGGATTTGGTAAAGCTACTCGAAGGAAAAAGAGCATTACAAAACAAATGGGTGTTCAGAGTGAAAGAGGAAGAAGGAGGCAAGAAAAGATATAAGGCCCGGTTGGTGGTCAAGGGGTTTGCATAGAAAAAAGGTATAGATTTTGATGAGATTTTTTCTCCTGTAGTAAAAATGACTTCTATTAGAACTGTTCTAGGAATAGTTGCAGTAGAAGACTTACACTTAGAACAACTTGATGTAAAGACTACATTTATCCATGGTGATTTGGAGGAGGAACTATATATGCAGCAGCTAGAGGGCTATGAGGTAAAAGGTAAAGAGGAGATGGTGTGCAAACTGAAGAAGACCTTATATGGCTAAAAAAGCTCAACATCAATGGTATAAGAAATTGTATAGCTTCATGATGGAGCAAGGTTATATTATATGTCATTCTAATAATTGCGTGTTTACAAAGAAATTTGAGGATGGTAGTTATATTATCCTTTGTCGTATGTGGATGACATATTGGTTGTAGGTAAAAACATGCAGGAAATAAAATTACTCAAGAATCAACTAAGTGAATCCTTTTCTATGAAGGATTTGGGGGTAGCCAAACAAATCCTTGGTATGAGGATATCTTGGGATAGGAAGGAACGAAAGTTGACTTTATCTTAGGAAGAGTACATTAAGAAGGTCTTGGAGAGGTTTAATATGCAGGATGCTAAACCGATTGGGACTCCTTTGGCAAACCATTTCAAGTTATCAAAGGAATAGTTTCCTAAGATAGAATATGAGAGAAACCAGATGTCTAAGGTACCTTACTCATCATCAGTTGGTAGTTTAATGTATGCCATGGTGTGCACTAGGCCTGATATTGCCCATGCAGTGGGAGCGGTGAGTAGATTTATGAGTGATCTAGGTAGAGATCACTGATAGGCAATAAAGTGGATCCTTCGGTATTTGAGAGGGACCATGGGGACAATTTTGTGCTACAGTGGATCAAACACCACTTTGTGTGGTTATGTAGATTCAAATATGGCTGGAGATGTAGAGCATGGGAGGAGCACAACATGTTATGTTTACACTTGTAGGTGGAATAGTAGTAAGTGGATCTCACGACTACGAGACGTTAGTGGCTTTGTCAACCATGAAGGCTGAGTATGTTGCTGCCATAGAGGAAAGCAAGGAAATGATTTGGTTACAAAAATTTACTTGAGGAGTTGGGGCATAAGCAAGAGGAAGGAAAGTTGCATAGTGATAGTCAGAGTGCTATACACCTAGCTAAGAACTTTGCTTTCCACTCTAGGATGAAGCATATACAATTAAGGTACCATTTCATCAAGACAACTTTGGAGGAAGAGAAGTTGAAGTTGGAGAAGATTCATACCAGTCAGAATCTTACAGACATGATGACCAAGGTGGCCATAAGGGAAAAACTAAAGCTATCTTCAGCTTTGGTTGGTCTTGTGAACCTAGTGAAGGGTTGAGAAGCTTGCTCGAGAGGAAAACTAGTCTCCAAGTGGGAGATTGTTAGGTTATGGAGCCTATTTTCATGTGTGAAAGTGTTAAAGATTGTTAGGTTATGGAGCTTTGTTTTGGGCCTTAAAACGTGCCCGATATATCGGGAAACGCTATTTTCTCTCATATGGGATATTTTGACCCATAGGTTTATGGGACAGTTTTTTCCCATGGTTTTGATACCCATGGTTTTGTAAAATTGCTTAAGTAGTTGTCTATTTATATGGTTTTATGCATATGATAGAAGGATGAAAAACATTGTAGATGTGCTTTGAATTTGGGTGTGAATTTTGTAGAGTTTGTTGAGCATAGCTCCAAACAAATCTGGGTATTGTATTGAGAGAGTGGTGGCTTATAATAAAATTTGAGCAAGTGATTCTTTGTGGACGTAGCCCAAATTGGGTGAACCACGTTAAATACTATCTCTTTGTGTTGTGTTATTTTATTCTACACTTTTATTTCAGATCTGTAATAATTTTCTGCATATTAGTTTCTACTGTTGTGATTCTGTGAGGGATTATTCCGCATATTTTATCCCTTATTTCCTAACAAGGTGGACTCATATACGTGCCAATAGTTCTTCTCTCTTTGCACGAAAAAATATCATCATAAGCCGAAGGGGTCTCTCTTATGCACTTGCCAAGATGGGGTCACACAGACTGTTCAGGTTCCATGTCCTCCACGTGAACCTCAAATCCCTCCCACAATGTCTACCACCATACATCCATCACACCTACAACCTCACGTTGTTTAGAAATCCCCCTTTCACATGCTTCACCATACTTGAGTCATCTCTCCTCCCTTTCTTTCTCTGTCACAATATCTGCCATCTTTCTCCACTCTAGCTTCCTCACCCAACACTCAGAATGGTTTAGGCGGCCATTGGGAATGCCTCTAAACTAATGGTAACCATCAACATTTTCATAGCCAGGACAACACATAGAAATGGTCCTCTGGGCTCCCTTAGAAACTCAAACTCAAACCTCCAGATAAGAATATGTGGAAATGGTGTACTCCAGAGTGTAGCTAGCCAATACTCCTTTCCACCAATGATCCACAACAAGGGTCCATGCTAGATCTGCATCCTACAACCTCTAGTATTCTTCTTGGGTCCATACACACGATCCATAATGCCAAATTGATCTAGACACATAGTATGAGAGCCATTCATACAGTTCCACTGGGAAGCAACAGAAAAAAGTTTCATACAGATCATGGTAGAGGTTCTCTTCTACCCTTCTATGTGCATCAAACTTAGGTCCAGTGCTGAATCTCTGAGTAAATTCATCCTCCGTACTCTTGAACCATGATTCAACACTTTCCAACGTTAACCACTCTATCATTACTCATTACACAAATCATGACGAATGCTATTTCCCACTACAAATTTGAAAAGAGGTCCCGACAATAGAACCAAGATGTAGTCATTTTTACCCCTATCACAAAAGAAAGGAACCCCATGCACGTCGGCCTATCACCCCGGAGGATCTTTGGGCACTCACCCGAGACACACTGGGTGCCTTGTCTCTCTTTTATGTGATTTTAGTGGGAAACATCATCTATGATTTGTGTTTAAGAGATTTCAAAAGGATTTAAGACATACAAGAACCATAGAGCTCATAATGGCCTCTAGATCCTTGCAGTTATTCTAGATAGAGTACTTAACAAATTATATAACTTATACCATAACGAAAGAAGTATATAAGAATTCACATTGATATTCATATATATAAATTGGTAACCTCATTACATCCATGAAGCCATTTACAAAATGTCACATGTGAACAAGAACCGGCATGATCATGCATTCTATTTGGACTAATGTAACTATCTTTACCAAAAGAAAAAAATTACAATCCCCATGCCCAATACATCCTTTCCCAAATGCAATTACCCACTAGCGAGTTCTTGCGGTATTTCTGCGAGAGCTCCACCTTTCTCTAAGTCTCTCCTCCTCCTCCTTTTTTTTACTCTGCAGTGCTTATATTTATAGCCTTTACTGGAATGTCAACTCATCCTCTAAGCACCCTCGGAACCAATGCCAAGTGTCTCGAATGTGGTCCTCCATATGAGCATGCTCCTCCGAACCTGAGATTTCCACTTTATACCATGATGTGCTTCTAGAAGCTTCTACATGCAAGCATGATCCTTCCCGGGCCAACTTTGTCGCCAGTGGGTACCTTATCCATGTGCGGTTGGGTCATGCTTTTCACGTGTTCTGCCCCGAACATCCAATTTTATAAGTATCAAACCCTTGGTTCTATTTGTGTGTGCCACGGGTTTCCTTAAACCCTTTTCTTAAACCCTACCTTGTCTATTTTGTCCTTGCGCGCCTACACATTGTACTTAGTCAATATTCTAGGGACTCAATGATTCTATACACCTTGTACTAGCTTATTATTTCATTACGGGGGTGACCCGTATACCATATGGATGTGAAGAGTGCCTTCTTACATGGAGATCTACAAGAGGAAATATACATGGAGCAAATTGGGTTGAATTTGTTCAAAATTCTTCTCATGTTTGTAGGCTTGAAGATCTCTCTATGGTCTCAAACAAGCCCCTCGGGCTTGGTATGAGAAGATGAATTATTTTATTCTATCTAATGGTTTTGTTTGTTGTCACTCGATCATACATTGTATCTCCAAAGGCATGTTGGTGAGGATATTATGATACTTGTCTTGTATGTTGATGATCATTACTTCTTATGACTCTTCTTCCCACATTAAGAGTATTCAGAGGGCTCTTTCTACACAGTTTGACATGACACATCTTTGCTGGCTATTGCATTATTTCCTTGGTTTGGAGATTTCTCGAGATAGATCCAGGATTCATTTGAGTCGGCAAAAAGTATACCCATGATCTTCTTAGGTGCTTTGATATGGTTGATTGCAAGCCAAATCCATCTCCTTTTCAATTTGGAGTTACTCTTACTTCCACATGTACCACACCACTTTGTGATCCTACGTTGTATAGGTAGTTGGTTGGGAGTATCATGTACTTGACCTATAATCACCTTGATATTTCATTTGCAGTAGGGATTGTATTTCAGTTTGCACATTCTCCTCATAGTAGTCACCGTCAATTTGTTAAAAGGATTTTACACTATTTGCATGGCACTTCCCACTTTGTCCTACACTACACTAGGGGTTCTACTGGGTATAAAGATTCAGATTGGGTAGGTTCTATTGATGATAGGCGTTCCACTTTTGGTTATCTTTTATGTCTTGGTTCTTCTCCAATTGCTTGGGCATGCAAAAATCAATAGGCTATTGCACTTTCATCTTCAGAGGCAGAGTATAGGGCAGCAGTTACAACGAGTCAATAGATTATTTGGCTTTGATAGTTATTGATAGAGTTTGGATTCCTATAGGATTCACCGATTGTACTTTGGTGTGATAACTAAAGTGCAATTCACATTTCTCGTAACCCAATTGAGCACCAGCGAACCAAGCATATTGAGATACACATCCAATTCATTCGTCAACACATTCAGGATGGAGTTCTTTGCTTGGAGTACATTCTAACTCAACAAAGTTGTAGACATCTTTACGAAGCCTTTTGCATCACCTCACTACCTTGAGTTACGTGGAATTCTTGGGGTTTCATAAGTTGTTCTTGGGGGTGTTCATGAGAACATCTTCCTTCTTCTTATTCTTCTTTCTCTTTCCTTCTAGCAGGATTCTTTCCTTATTTTGGTTCGACATTTCTTCATGGATATATTATACATGAGTACCTCATCAGGCCTAGTTTTTGAGACTCGATACTGTGGACATGCCATTTCTATTTTGGCCCCTAGCTTTACTTGAGGGGGTGTTAGAGTAGGTATTTACCTTAGCTCATGTTCACCTAGGTAATTTATTTACCTTTATTGTATTAATCCTCACCCATTTATGTGTGTGGATATTTATTTTTATTTATTTAGATATTAGGAGATATTATCTAGTTGTTAGGTATAGTTCTTTCCTAGATCTATGGTATTGACTAGATCCTTGATGTCTAGTTCTCTCATAAATCTATGGATTTGACTAGTTCTTTGATGACTAGTTCTTTCCATGATTTATGCCTTAAACTACGACCTTGACTGGTTCTTAGTTGTTATTCCTTTCCTATATAAGAAAGGCCCATTCTCATTGTACTTCATTGAGTTCCGAATAATATATGATATTACTTTGCTCATTTGTTTGCAAAGGTTTTATGTAAAGTTATTCGGAAAATTGCTTTCATCTTATTGATCGTGGTGTTTGATTAGCATTTGTGTTCTTAGCTTGAGTACGATTTGGTTATCGTTCCTTTTAGAAGTTTGGTATCAAACCCCTTATTTGGCAATGTGTGAATGTGGAGTCTAAAATAATGGGTATATATGTAGGCACATAATTAAAGTAAATATGATGAAAAATAATTTAGCGATAGAGAAATTCAATGATCAGTATTCTAGGCACAATGGTTTACAAGTTTTTCCAGCAGACTTTATTATATATAAATTCTATAAATTTTGGTTTTTGTTCAAATGTATGATTTATGATACTAATTTATAATGTCCTCTAGGGTATATTTTATGCTTCAAATGTTGCATGTGGAGACGACAATGTGGTTGATGATACTTTTGGTCAAGCATGGAATCCTCCAAACACATATGAAGTCTCTATGCATGTTTTATAACAAGATAAACATGTTGTAAATGAAGAAGATGAACACTTGAGCCCACAAGTGAGGAGGATTAGAACAATACTAGATAACAATCTTGTTGGTGTATAAACAAGTAATTTCTTACTATATTAGAGAAGATACTTGTGAAAACAACAAACTGATTAAGGGAAGCCAAATATCTTCCTTGTTAGGTATGTAAGATCCTAAGGCACAACCATTTAGACGTGTAGATGATGGATTCAACAATACACTTCATCAAGAGAGAGAGAGAGAGAGAGAGAGAGAGAGAGAGAGAGATTTTATAGAGAAGATGTTGAATCGAAGGCACCCATATCAAACAAATAGGAAAGCTAGTTTTCCTATTGTAAAAATATTCATGTATCACGTCCCAAGACCATGGGAGGATGAATTAGAAAGAGTTGCGAGAATGAGATGGGGAAAGGGGGCTTGATGAAGAACTTAAAGATGAGACCAAAATGAGTGAAATCTAAGGGGAATTTTATGTAACAACTATTGTACTATATTGTTTGTATATTTTTTCTATTTTGATAGTCCATAAGGTCATATTCCTTTTTGTCATTTTTCCAAACACTTGGTGTGCAATGTCAATACACATATTTGATATGCAGATATATGAGTGCATTTTGCACATATATATCCTTGAATTATAGAATTTTATCTTGTAATCATTCTTCCCTTATATCAATATCAATAATTTACCCTTTTGAAAAAGAGACTGCAATAATTATATTTTGTTTGTGTTGCATAAATTATATTATGTTTTTGTTGTAGAAATTATATTCATTCTCTCTTACTTTGATTATAACAGCTCAACAATGTATTACATTGTGACCCCTAACAAATGACAAATGAACACATTATTCTTACAAGATATACTCATTATGTTGTATATAATTGTGATACCAAAGTTTTATGTTCCTACAAGATCTATATCAAAGTAGGTTGTTGCTCCACATAATACGTTATTGCCTCACCGACCTGCATTTTTAATGTTTGTTTTGCACTGCATAACATTATAAATCTATTCAAAGTTGTTTCATTATTATTATTTTTGTATAATTTCAAATTCATTCCCTCCTACTTTGATTACAACAGTTCAACAACATATTACGTTGTCACCCCTAATAAATGATGATCGAACACGTTATTTTTACAAGATATAGTTAGTATATTGTATAAAATTGTGATGCCAAAGTTTTATGTGCCTACAAGGTGTATATAAAAGTAGGTTGTTGCTCCATGTAATATGTTGTTGCCTCACTGACTTGTATTTTTAATGCTTTTTTTTGTACTGCATAACATAATGAATCTATTCAAAGTTGTTTCAATAAAAAAATATATTTTCAATTCATTCCCTCTTATTATCTTAGCAATGACTTAGAAATAAATCATAAAAATGTAATAGACATATGGGACTTGTTTGGTTGCATTTCTGATCTAAAATAAGCCAAATAATATTCCCACACCTACACTTACATTTTCATCATTCATCACAAATACAAATTACATGTTTACCAACATTTTTACCATGAAACAACCCCACAAAATCTATTGGTGCATTTTCAAAGAATTCAATTATATCTTCAATGTAAAATACATTCATTTCTTTGATATAATACACCACAATCTCAAGAAACTAATGATACAAGTACACATAATCATATTGAATGAAATCTTCTCAACATGCCAAATTAATAAATAATATACTATATATAAAAAATCATGTTATATATATATATATATAGAGAGAGAGAGAGAGAGAGAGAGAGAGAGAGAGAGAGAGAGAGAGAGAGAGAGAGAGAGAGAGAGAGAGAGAGAGAGAGAGAGAGAGAGATGAATATTGTTATTATGTAGAATTTTGGACAACTACTTGTTACAATTTACAAGATTTGTTATATAATAGTTTTGTGGAAAAAAAAATAAAGACGTATAAGCTTGTATATTATATTAATGAAAGTAGCCAAACTCCTTACATTTTACAAGTCATGTCAAAAGTAAGAGCCAAAAGAGGGTTTTGGCATAAAATTAGCACTACATATGCATCTGATATCGTTTTATAATTAAGGAGAAAAACCATAATATTAAACTTGATTTTCACTTTGACATAATTGAGTATCTTGGCAAGTATTTTACAAAAATGATACAATTTATGGTAATAACACAACATCAATGAATTAAAGTTGAGAGTTCTTCAAATTTCTTTGTTGTTTGTTAATAGCAATGGAGTTTCGTGCTTCGATCCATCCCTGAATTTGTCTTTTATTTCCTTTAATATCATCAAGTGTCAGGTGTGTGTGAAATAAAACAACACTCTTAATACCCTTGAATCTCTTTCACTGATATGTTTACAAACAATGGGCACATACCTAAATAAAACTATACAAACATAAATTATAAAATAAGTTTATCAAAATTATAAATAAGATATTGTGTGGTCACCTATTGTTGGGAAGAATGGATTCTTTCCAAAAGCTGCATCTCACTATCGCCTCCATTATTATGTTTCTACAAAATGAAGGATTATTTATGCAAATAATATTAGGAAATTAGGGATAAAATATGTGGAATAATCCCTCACAAAATCACAATAGTAGAAACTAATATGCGTAAAATGTTATAGATCTGAAATAAAAGTGTAGAATAATAAAATAATAACACATATACAATATTTAATGTGGTTCACCCAATTTGAGCTACGTCCACCAAGAATCACTTGCTCGGATTTTATTACAAGCCACCGCTCTCTCAATACAATACCGGATATCTGTTTGGAGTTATGCTTAACAAACTCTATAGAATTCACACCCGAATTCAGACACATCTGCAATGTTACATTATCCCTACCATATTCTCAAAACCACATAAGTAGACAAATGCTTAAGTAGTTTTACAAAACCGTGGGTATCAAAACCATCCCATAAACCTATGGGTCAAAAATATTTCCCATATGAGAAAAGCACGTTTCTTGGTATATCTTGCACATTTTTCGAGGCCAATTTTTTTTCTCGGGGACTGCACCCTGAACCTCGGTGAGAAAACTTTAGAAAGTGTATAATACTCTTAATGTATGGTCTTTAAAATTTTCACACATGAAAACAGGCTCCACAACCTAACAATCTCCCACTTGGAGACTAGTTTTCCTCTGAGCAAGCTTCTCAACCCTTCACTAGTTTCCATGAAGACCAACCAAAGTTGAACACAACTTCATTTTTTCCCTTATGACCACCTTAGTCATCATGTCTGTAGGATTCTGACTGGTATGAATCTTCTCCAGCTTTAACTTCTCTTCCTCAAAAGTTTTCCTAATGAAATGGTACCTAAGCTATATATTCTTCATCCTAGAGTGGAAAGCGAGTTCTTAGCTAGGTGTATAACACTTTGACTATCACTATGAAGCTTCCTTCCTCTCTTTTATGTCCCAAATCCTCAAGTAATTGTTTTAGCCAAATCATCTCTTTACTTACCTATGTGGCAACAACATACTCTCACTTTGTGGTTGACAAAGCCACCAGCTTATGTAGTCATGAAATGCAAACTCACTTCACATATCCCACCTACAATGTAAATATAACTGTTGTCGTGCTCTTCCTTCTATCTACATCTCCAGCCATATTTGAATCTAAATAACCACGCAAAGTGGTGTCGGATCCACTTGTAACAAAAAAAACTATCCCCATGGTCCCTCTCAAATACCAAAGGATCCACTTTACTATCTGTCATCAATGATCTCTACCGGATCACTCATAAATCTACTCACCGATCCCACTTTGCATGGGAAATATCGGGCATGGTGCACACCATGACATGCATCAAATCACCAACTTTGCTGATGAGTAAAGTACATTAGACATCTGGTTTCTCTCCTACTCTTTCTTGGGACACTACTCCTTTGATAACTTGAAATGGCTCACAAAAGGAGTTCTAATCGTTTAGTGTCCCGCATATTAAAAAACTGCTCCAATAAATTCTTAATGTACTCTTCCCGAGATAAAGTCGGCTTTTGTTCCTTCCTATCCCGATATATCCTCATACCAAGGATTTGTTTGGATGCCCCCAAATACTTCATAACAAAGGAGTCACTTAGTTTTTCTTGAGTACTTTTATTTCCCGTATGTTTTTACCTTAACCAACATGTCATCCATATACTGAGACACTAGATAATATAACTGTCATCCTCAAATTTCTTTATATACACATAATGGTTAGAATGAAATATAATATAACCTTGCTCCATCATGAAGCTATTAAATTTCTTATACCATTGACGTGGAGTTTTTTTCAACCCATAAAAATCTTCTTCAGTTTGTACACCATATCCTCTTTACCTTTGACCTCGTAGCCCTCTGCTGCTTTGCATATATAGATCCTCCTCCAACTCACCATGAAGAAATGTAGTCTTTACATCAAGCTACTCTACTTTCAAGTCTTCTGCTGAACCTATTCCAAGAAAAATTCTAATAGAATTCATTTTTACTATAGGAGAAAAAATATCATTAAAATCTATACCTTTTTCTATGCAAAAACCCTTAACCACCAATCTAGCCTTGTATCTTTTCTTGCCTCCTTCTTTCTCTTTGACTCTGTACACCCAATTTTTTTGTAATTTTCTTTTTCTTTCGGGTAGCTTCAGCAAATCCCATGTCAGGTTCTTCATGAGAACTCGATGCTCCTCATCCATGGCTTGCTCCCACTTCTTCCTAGCATCTACCTGGATTGCTTCATTAAATCTCTTTGACTCCCCACTTTGTCGGTGAGTAATAAATAATAAAGATAAGGAGAAAAAGTTGTAGGTTATCTTCTTACCCTAGAAGACCTCCTCAATAGAGGAGTTTGGGGTTCATGTTGAGGAGGTTCTTGAACTGATTCATCTGTTACTTTCCTATCTAGAAGATCCTCTACCATTGCATATTCTTTCTTGGATTCTTCCTTGTTTTCTAGTAATTCACCGCTTATACATGACTTTCTCATTAAAGACCACATCCCTAGATCAAATGATTTTTTTCCTTAATACTCCAACATTTATATCTAAAGTCATCACCACCATAACCAATTAAAGTACATTTTTTCCAACTTAGCCTCTAGCTTGGTCATATCATCCTTTTCTATATGGAAAAACACCTCACATCCAAAGAATATAAGAAATGAATAATAAACTTTCTTACCATACTAATCCTCCTCAGGTATGCCTCCATCCAAGGCATTTGAGGGTCCTCTATTTATCAAGTACATAGTTGTGCTCACTACTTACTTCTAAAAAGAAAGAAGCAGTCTTGTATGTAACATCATGCTCCTAGCACATTCCATTATTATTCTTTCATCCTTTCGACACCCCATTCTCTGCGTGGAGTTTCGGAACCATCTTTTACTGCGGATTCCATTATTTGAACAATAATCATCAAATTCATTGTTGTAATGCTCCCCTCCATTATCTCGACTGAGTCATTTTAGCTTAAGACTTATTTCATTCTCTACTAAGGCTTTCCATTTAACACAATTGCCAAATACTTCAGATTTGTTTCTAATACAATAAACCCAAACTTTCCTTGTTACATCATCTATAAAAGTAACATAATAACTTGACCCCCTAAGAGATGATACGTAAGTTGGCCCTCACACATCGAATGCACCAACTCTAACTTACTCTCTTTCTTTGTAGGTCTAACCTTGAGAAACCTTACTCGCTTCTATTTCCCATATATGCAATCCTCAAAGAACTCAAAACATGTTTACGTATATCCGGAAAATCCTTATTTATGATCTCCATGCCCTTATGGCTCATATGAATGAGCCTATAGTGCCACAATGTTGTATTTGTATCTGAAGCCATAAGATTACAAACATTAGTGTTATAAGTGGTTAAATACAAGGTTCCAACCTTCTTACCTCTTTCCACCACAAGATCACCCTTGGTAACCTTCCAAGAGTCCATTATAAATATCATAGTACAACCATAACTTCCCAACTACCCCGCTGATATCAAATTTCATCTTAATGTAGGCACAGTCGACATCCTTCAATAACCAAGTATTCCCATTTTGTATCTTAACCCAAACAAAATATTTTCCAACTATGATGCAAGGCTGATCATCACCAAGAAAAACATGCCCAAAATCTCCTTGAACATAATCAACAAAATAATGCCTATGTGGAGTAGCATGGAAAGAAGCCCCCGAATCTAAAACCCAAGATTTAGTAATATTGTGCAAAGAAAGAATCAAAGCATCCTGACATACATTACCCATTGCCACATTTTCCTCCTTGTTTTCTTCTGTTGTTTGCTCTTGTCTCAAAGCTCCCAAATTTTTTTTTACATGCCCAGGACTTTCCACAGTGCAACATATTATCTTACTTTTGAATTTTGACCTTTCTCAATCCTTCGATTTTCCACGGCTTTCTCTATTCTTCTCCCTCTCTAGTTTCCACTTTGTCAAAGCATTCCCTCAAGTAGAAGATTCCTTCAGAGTTTTTTCATCAAATTTCCTCACTTGGAATCACCCTACAACATCCTCAAACTTCAACTTTGAGTTATCTAGAACCAAGTTTCTTACCACCATTACCAAGCTATTCCAACTCTCAGGTAAAGAGCATAAAATTAATAAATCCATAACTTCTTCATCAAATTATATTATAACCGAAGCTAGCATATTTACAACCATATTCAAATCATTTAAATGATTTGCTACTGAACCATTCTCATATATCTTCATATTAAACAATTTTTTCATTAAAAATATCTTATTAGAGGCAGAGGGTTTTTCATACAACTTCCCTAATGCATCCATCAGTTCTTTTGTAGTCTTTTCCTTTGAAACATTAAATAATACTAAAGATGCAAGACACACCAGATTGTTCCAATTGCATTCATATCTAGCAAATCCCATTTGTTGGGGTTAGCACATCGGTTGTACAGATAATATATCATATCTAAGCATACATGCAAATAAAAGTGGATATTCTACCAAAAGAAATATACAAAATAAGAGATATAAATCAACACCATATTTAATGTGGTTCACCCAATGTGGGCTACGTCCACCAAGAAACAAGACAATCTATTATCCAAAGCTTTGACAAGATATACAATTGAAGATTTACAATCTTCCACACCTCTTAGATGTATAATATTTTCTTTCTCTCAAACTTTTTCTTCTTCTCCAAGAATTCTCTCTCTCACAATTATTCTCACAATAATCAAGTTATTCTTAATTCTTACTTCTAAACCCTAGATTTCATGCTTATATAGGAATATACAAACTTAGGGAACTTAGCCATGCAATTACAATCAATAGATATGCTTTAATGCTAAAAATAGATCTAATTCCCGAGATTTAATTAAAACACTCCCGCACACGTGTAACCGATGTCGATTAGTCCTAACGATGTCGGTTCCTTCTTTCTCGACTAATGCCAGTCATAGGTGATGATGCCGGTCATAAGTGACCAATGTCGGTCCCTCCATAACCGATGATGGTCACTTTGTTTTCTAAAAAGTTCCACATTGCATGCTAATCTGAAGTAATTGAGCTCCATAACTCAACAATCTCCCACTTTGAGATTAATTACTACACCATACCTATACAACATCATTCTTGGATCCTTCCTCGGCTTTGTTTCTTCCTCTTCAAGTTTCAACTTGAAGACCAACAGAAGTGGAGTGTAGCTCCAACTTCTCCTTTGCTAATGGCTTCGTTAGCATATCCGCATGGTTCTCGCTCGTATGGATATTTTTCAGATTCAATTTTCCATCCTCCAATACCTATCGTATGAAGTGATACCTCAACTGAATGTGTTTTGTTCTTGAATGAAACGCTAAGTTCTTTTCCAAATGAATTACACTATGACTATCACTGAATAGTTTACAATCATCTTGCTCCTTTCCCAACTCTTCCATGAACCTACTCATCCATATCATCTCTTTGCTAGCCTCTTGTAGCTGCAACATACTCTACCTCTGTAGTAGACAAAGCTACAACCTTCTGCAATCTTGAAATCCAGCTAACTTTCGTCCCACCTACTGTGAAAATATATCCAGTAGTGCTCCTTTTACCATCCAGATCTCCAGCCATATCTCGAATCAACATAGCCACATAATGAAATATCCAAGCCTCCATAACATAACTGCATGCTAGATGTCCCTTTAAAATACCTAAGTATCCATTAGATTGCTTTCCAATGCTCTTTACCTAGATTAGCCATATATCTACTCACAACTCCCATTGCATGTGCAATGTCTGGTCTGGTACAAACCATATCATACACGAGACTCCCAACTTATGAAGCATATGACACTCATGTCATGTATTTAACCTCCTCATGTGATGATGAACATTGATCTTTGCTCAATTTGAAGTGTCCAACCATAGGTGTACTAACAGGATTTGCATTTTACATCTTGAACCTTTCTAACACTTGTAGATATAATCCTCTAGAGACAAATACAATTTCTTGTTTTTCTGTATCTATGTATTTGCATGTCAAGCATTATTTTTCAGGTCCTAAATCTTTCATAGAAAATGTGTGAGCTAAATTTCCCTTAAGCTCACCAATGTCATACATACTAGATCCTGCAATAAGCATATCATCCACATACGATAACAAAATAATATAGCTCTCATTTTCAATATTTTTGAAATAAACACAATGGTTAGATTCACATCTCAAGTAACCATGCTCATACATAAAACTATCAAGCCTCATGTACCATTACCTTGGGGCTTGCTTGAGCCCATATAGACTCTTTTTTAACCTACACTAATTTCTCATTACCCTTGACTTCATACCCAAGCAATTCTTTGCATATAAATCTCTTCATCAAAATCACCATGAAGGAAAGTCGTCTTCATATCTAGTTGCTCTAAATGCAAATCCTCTCATCAGTAACTAAACTCAATACAATACAAATAGAAGTCATCTTAACAACAGGAGAAAATATTTCACCAAAGTAAATACCTGCTTTCAGTGCAAATTCCTTTACTACAATCCTTTCCTTGTACCTTTTTTGTCCACCCACTTGTTCTGGATCCTAAAACCCACTGTCTCTATTACTGCTAGAAACTTAACCAAATCCCAAGTCTGGTTTTGTTCCAAGGAGACCATCTCCTCATTCATGCCATGCTCCCACTGGACATGGGTCTCATCATGCATTGCTTCTTCAAAACTCTCTGGTTCACTATTATCAGTCAATAATAAATAAAATAGAGAAGGTGTAAATATTTCTGGAGGTTTACTTACCCTTTGTGACCTTCTCACAGGAGTTTAGGGTACTGGAGGCTCATTTTGGACCTCTTGGACATTTGTATCCAAATATGTTAGTGACCGATGCTCACACTGTATGAATCGACATCGATTTTGCTAACCGATGCGGTTTGGCTCTTCAGTAGCGATACTAGGTTTTTTTGACCAATGTCAATTAAGGTTCAATTGACACCGATTCTTGTGTAACCTTGTCGGTATTATTTTTAAATTTGAGAGTTCATTTTCATTCACAACTTCTCAACCGATTCATCCTTGGGTACCAAAATTTGATCATTGTACATTCTCTTTTCATTCCATTCAACAACACGACTCCTAATAATTTTAGAAGTCTCTAAATCCTAAAAATAGAATCTGAAATCACCAAATCCATAACCAATGAAAGTGCATCTCTTGAATTTTACATCCAACTTTTTCCTATTTTCCTTATCAACATGCACAAAAACTTTTGAACTAAAAATTTAAAAAGAAATATATACCTCTTTTTCGGTCCAAGTTTCCTCTAATATTCCTCCATCTAATGAACTTGAAGGCCCACAGTTAATTAAATAAACCATTGTATCAACTTCTTCTGCCCAAAACTGTAAGGGTAATCCAAAATGTATCCTCATACTTCTAGCACGTTTCATGATTTTCCTGTTCATTCTCTCTGCAACACCATTCTCTGTGGTGTTCTTGGAACCATTATTTCTCTACGTATCCCATTCACTAAACAATAATCATTGAAAACTTTGCTATAGTATTCACCACCATTGTCAGATCTAAGGAACTTTAACTTTGAATTTGATTCATTCTCAACAAGGGCTTTCCATATTTTAAAAGTCTTAAAAACATCAAATTTAAATTTAATACTATAAACACATACCTTTCTTGTAGCATCATCAATGAAAGTAACATAATACTGAGATCCTCCATGAGAAGCTACTGGAGTTGGTCCCCACACATCTGAGTGTACAAGCTCTAATTTCTGCTCCTTCTTAGTTGCCCCAACTTTGAGAAATCTCACTCTCTTTTACTTTCCAAAGACATAATGCTCACAAAAATCAAGATCTAAATATTTCAAATATAATAAATTACCCTTAGCCTTTAAGATCTATATTCATTTTTTACTCATATGGCCCAACCGGTTATGCCACATGCATGCATTTCAATCTGAAGTAGATAATGTAGAAAAGGAATCAGTAATACATGTAGATAAATATAACATTCCTACCTTCTTACCTCTTGCCACAACAAAATCACCCTTGGTGACTTTCCAAGAGTCTCCTGTAAAAGTAACCATGCAACTAGATTCACTTAGTTGCCCTACAGAAATAAGATTCCTCTTGAGGCTTGGCACATGCCTCACATCTTTCAATACCCATGTATTTCCATTCTGCAATTTTAGATGAACTTCCCTTTTCCAGTAATACTACAAGGTTCATCATCACCCAAATAAACATGCCCAAAATTTCCTAGACATAATTATGAAATAACCATTATTACGGGTTGCATGGAAAGAAGCTCATGAGTCTAAAACCCATGATTCAATTCTATTATCTAAAGAAAGAATAAGAGCATCTTACATTACCTCTGTTGTAGCAAGATTTGCTTCTTTACCTTTGTTTGGTTGTTGGTTCTCTTTGTCCTTTGACCAATAATCTTTCTTTGCTTGTCATTTCTTTCCACATTTCCAACAAGTAATTCCCTTATCTCTGGATTTAGATATTCCATCCCTTGACTTTGATTTCTCATCACTCTTACTCTTGGGTCTCTCCTTTTACCTACCCTTACTTTCTACATTCAAAGCATTCACAGATGATGATTCCTCTGTACTCTTCCTATGAATTTATTCATTCAATATTATACTAACCACATCATCAAACTTCAAAATATTATTAGTAGATGCTATATTACTAACAACCATTACCAAGTTATCTCAACTATCAGGAAAAAACATATGAATAAAAATGCTTTCACTTCATCATCAAATAGTATATCAACTGATTTTAACTGATTTACAATAGATTGAAAATCATTCAAATGACTAGATGCAGATCCACCTTCATGCATCTTATAAATAAATAGTTTCTTCATCAAATAAAATTTATTTGAAGCACTAGGTTTTTCATATAAATTAGCAAGAGATTTAATTAACCCTCTTCAGTAGAAGTTTCTTCTATAATATTGGAAGTCACAGATGCTGCCAGACTCAATCTTATATATCCCAAAGCCTTTATGTCAAGAATTTTCCATTCTTCACTAGTCATCTTCGTAGGTCTAAACTTCTCATCCAACGATAAATACAAATCTCTTTGATATAGATAATCCTCAATCTGCATCTTCCATAATTGATAATTTTGGTCGTCAAATTTCTCTACCTTGTATTTATTTTCTTCTACCATTTTTATAGCTCCCACTCAATCAGAAAACCCTATGTGAGTAAATCTGTCAACACACAAAACCCTTAAACAAAACTCTGATACCAGTTGTTGGGGTTAGCACACCGATTGTACAGACAATATATCATATCTAAGCATACATGCATGTAAAAGCGAATACTCTACCATAAGAAATATACAAAATAAGAGATATAAATCAATACCATATTTAACGTGGTTCACCCAAAGTGTAGGCTACATCCACCAAGAAACAAGTCAATCTATTATCCAAAGCTTTGACAAGTTATACAATCTTCCACACCTCTCTACGATGTACAATAATTTCTTTCTCTCAAACTTTTTCTTCTTCTCCAAGAATTATCTCTCTCACAATTATTCTCACAATAATCAAGCTCTTCTTAATTCTTGCTTATAAACTCTAGCTTTCATCTTATATAGGCGTATACAAACTTAGGGAACTTAGCCATGTAATTACAATCAATAGATCTACTTTAATACTAAAAATATATCTAATTCCTTAACTAATGACGATTCTGGTTCCTTCTTGTCCAGACCGATGTCGGTCCCTCCATAACCAATGATGATTACTATGTTTTCCAGCAAGTTTCACATTGCATGCTAATCTGAAGTAATTGAGTTCCACAACTCAAAACCATTCCGCATCCGTCATGCTTGAGGGTTTGTTCACCTTCTTAGACAGTAGAATATAAATATCCTTCGATAAAGGTAATCTCCCATCTACATTTTCCAAAGATGAAATTCGCCGTTGAATTTATCAACCCTTGATCTTCCATCATCTCTGTCATAACTCCCATCAAGATAAATATTTTCCTACGATTCAACACTTCCACAAACCAAACCAGGCTTTAATACCAATTGTTAGAAAATTAGGGATAAAATATGTGGAATAATCCCTCACAGAATCACAATAGTAGAAACTAATATGCAAAAATATTACAGATCTGAAATAAAAGTGCAGAATAATAAAATAACAACACAAAGAGACAATATTTGATGTGGTTCACCCAATTTGGGCTATGTCCACCAAGAATTACTTGCTCAAATTTTATTACAAGCGACCTCTCTCTCAATACAATATCAAGATCTGTTTGGAGCTATGTTCAACAAAATCTAAATAATTCACACCTGAATTCAAACACATCTGCAATGTTACATTATTCCTACCATATGCTCAAAACCACATAAGTAGACAACTGCTTAAGTAGTTTTACAAAACCGTGGATATCAAAACCATGTTCCAAAACCATCCTATAAACCTATGGGTCAAAAATCCCGCCCATATGAGAAAAGCATGTTTCTTGGTATATCAGGCACATTTTTGGGCCAATTTTTTTCTCAAGGTTGTACCCACAAACCACGGTGAGACAACTGTGGAAAGTGTATAGTAATTTTAGTGTATAGTCTTGAACATTTTCATGCATGAAAACAAGACCTGAACCTAACAAATTATTTCCTACATTAACTTCAAGAAAAATAAAAAAAACATTTAAATATTTTTATATTTGACTCATAGAAGAAATTAACAATGTAAATCTTAGTTTACATTATTTACCAAATAAGAAGATCCATGAACTATATTATGTATGGATTACATGGAATCAAGAACATTGGATATGAATTTTATGTTTCTTAACTCGATGCTTTTTGGTTGTTCCTCTTCATTCTACAAACAATCAAAACATATAAATACCACATAATAGAGTTAAAGAACATGATTGTTAAAATGAAAGAATATTTTAAGTAAAATTATTTTGGGGTGAGGAAGCTCCTGTAAGCCAAGTTGGTATGCGAGTTACATAGTTTCATCTTGAATAATATGTTTTCATTATCTAAAATATTACAAGGAAAAATGCACATGTGCCAACATCTACTAAACCTTATACTTGTGTGATAAAAGATAAATACATAGAGGAATACTACATAAGAATGCAATGGAAGGAAATGTTGGTGAACTTGGGGATGTTGAACTAAAAGAGAGAAAAAGGTTGAAAGTTAAAGATGGTGTATGCAGTTCAATCATGTATAGGGAGGTAGGGGGAAATTTAAACATTAGAGTAGAAAGGAAAAGCCTAAATTTTTCTTCTTTTCCTTGTGTTACCTATGCATGGTAAAAAATTGAATATGATATTTCACAATTCCATTTAATAATTTAATATTTAATGCATCATTGATATAGTCAATCAATTGGAAAAAAAATAATGTAAATCAAAACATAATGTTACCTTAATTACAACATTGTTGTCTGAATATTCATTCATCTCGATGCAAACATGAAATAATGGATAAGTATACTTATAATGGAGATAAAATCAATTAAGTGTGCTAGAAACACAATAACATCAATAAAAATACAAATTAACACACCTTTGTCTCTTTTCCATCCTCTTTTTGGTTAATTTCCTTCAAGCAATTCTTTAAACCAGATGTAATATGCCTTATTTGATTCACCAACATTATTTTCTTCAATATGGAAAATGCAATGGAGCATCAACTACATATGCATTTTCTATGCATATGATAGTGCAATCCCTTTCTAAAGTTTGTCCATGGCATTTTGTACTGGTTTAGTTGCATGAATTTTTGTAATGCCAACCTTTTTACATGGTCGCTCTGGGAACATAAAAATTGTTGGTGTATATGACTAGACTTGTCATCATTCGATGTCTTGTCCACCTAGTTGGTTAGTCATCTCACTTAGTGAGAATAGGTCATAGGTTGAATAGGTCAATAGGGTTGTGTACACATGTCATGCACATGAGTTACACAACACTCCTATATGTACCCCTTTTTTTAATTTATGAGCATGCCAAACACTCCGTTGTCTTTCTCTCTTGGATTCTTGCTTTGATTTGATTTCTTGCTTATTACGTGAAGCATTCATGACTCCATTGAAGTCGATTGTGATTGATGTGCATGAATTTAGTTGATCTTCATACTCCAATCTAACATGATATCGGAGTTTGGGTTTGGTAATCATGCACTCATTTGAATCTGGTTGTTTTTACTTCATTTTCTAGTTATTCGTGCTTCTCGTGCAAGATTTCAGTTTTTTTTAATCTTGTTAACAGATCTAGCCTTCTATTTTGTGGAGTTTTTGGTTTTTTGTGTGGTGCATGTGCAGGTGATTTTTGGAGTTTTAAGGAGTTTTCTAGATAAATCTGGTTGGATGTAGCTACATTTGGAGGCACTGCTAAAATTAGAGGTTGGATCTTCATCTCTGGTTTTCAATTAATTTTTTAATGTGAATTTTTTTAGATCTCTAGTTTTTGCTTCTTTCCTTTTGGTTTGTAAGTGAATTTTTAGATTTAAGCTATCATACTTGTCTTCCTCTTTCTACTACTTGGATTGCATTTTTACATTATTTGAGCTCATTTTACATTGCTCTCTCTTTTGGATTTGGTCTAGATAGTTTGTTGTTGGGAATTTTTCATCTTCTTTGTCTGCGTGTGGGTTGGTTTTCCCGTGATTACATTAAGCTTAGGGTCCCTTTTCCTTCTGCATTTGAGTTGCATTATTTATAGGCATGGATCTACCCCGCACTATCTGGTTTGCATTTCCTTATAGATTTTTTTGTTGCATTGGTTGAGGCTTCTCTGTTTTGCATTGCTCATTGTTCTAGCTACTTTGATCATTACTCGGTCCTTCCGTGTTGTGCCCGCCATTTTAGCTTTACTCGATTGTTCCCGCTTTGACCACGAGTTTTATTATCATCACCCACTTTATTTCATTCATGCTTTTTCAAAATTTGTCATGTGGTTTTGATATATAAGTGGTGGTTTTCTTAAATTAAAGTTGGGTCGATACGTGGTGGGTTTGTTAAGCGGTGGGGTGTTTTTAAGTTATGCGGTGGGTTTAATATTTATGTGGTGGTTGAATATTTAAAAAGGGAGGTGGTTTATATGTGGGGTGAGTTTTAATAAAGTAAGAGTGTTTTAATAAAGTGAATGTGTTTTATTTATTTAAGTGATCGATGGGCATTTTTATAAGGTAAATTTTTAATGTAAAGTTAAGTGGTGGTTTTTAGTTTTTTTAATTAATTCTCTTACTAGGTTCTATTTATTCTTAGGATCTAATTATTAATTAAAAAGAAGAATAATTTAATTAATCTCGATTAGGAGTTAATTAATTAGGAACTTTAATTAATTCAATTTACTCCTTAAATCATTTAGTAGTTTATTTTATCTCAAAATTAACGTTATAGTTTTTTAAGCGTTTTTTTAATCGTCAAAATAGGCCTACTGGCATTTTTAAAAGAGAAATTTTTAGTGTTATTGGATGATTTTTTCTACTAATCCATTTGCTAAAGTGTGTAGCATCCCTCTTAGCATTCTTTCACCTTCTGGGAGCCTCTGTTGCATCCTAGAAGCCTCTTGGACTCTTTTTGAGTCCACTTTTCCACATTGTTATCACTCTTCTTCACTTTTAGGTTGGTGAGTGAGTGCGTCTCGCTACAACCTTGTGGAAAGATAGCTTTATTTCCTTCTTGCTTACTTTTTTGTGCTTGTTCACTTGTTTCGTTGCGCACAATTGAGCATATTGTGGTCTCCACGCTTGTGTGATATTTCACTAATTACAAGTTGAGTGACTGATCATCTCACATCGCATGAATTCTTGGGTGTAATCAACACACTACTTATAAAGTGCCGCAATCGAGGGGTGGGTGTTTATCATGTGTGGTTCTTTGCTTTTCAATAGTTTTATTTGGTCACTTTTATTAGCTATGGATCCTAATTTTATTCTTTTACTTACCCCATTCAACTATCATGAATGGAAAGATGCTATGTCTCTCGCTTTGAGAAAACAAAAATTATTTCAGATAACTATGGGATTATAAAATAAACCTAAAGAAGACATGGAGAAAGAAAAATGGTTTGATAAATGCAATGAAACATTTGAACTATTGTGTCTTTCTGTATCTCCGAACTACGCTTTCATTTTAGTTTTTTTTTAATTAATTTTTTTACTAGGTTCTATTTATTCTTAAGATCTAATTATTAATTAAAAAGAAGAATAATTTAATAAATATCGATTATGATTTAATTAACTAGGAACTTTAATTAATTCAAATTGCTCCTTGAATCATTTAGTAGTTTATTTTATCTCAAAATTAACGTTATAGTTTTTTAAAGCGTTTTTAGCCTTTTTTAATCGTAAAATAGGCTTATTGGCATTTTCAAAAGAGATTGTTTTAGTGTTAATAGATGATTTTTTCTACTAATCCATTTACCAAAGTGTGTGGCATCCCTCTTAGCATTCTTTCACCTTCTAAGAGCCTCTGCTGCATCCTAGAAGCCTCTTGGATTATTTTTGAGTCCTCTTTTCTGCATTATTATCGCTCTTCTTCACTTACGTGTTAGTGAGTGCGTTTGCCATAACCTTGTGACAAGATAGCTTTCTTTTCTTCTTGCTTACCTTTTTGTGCTTGTTCACTTGTTTCATTGTGCATGATCAAGCATATTGTGGTCTCCACACTTGTGTGATATTTCACTAATTACAAGTTGAGTGACCAATCATCTCACATCGCATGAATACTTGGGTGTAATCAATGCACTACTTATAAAGTGTTGTAATCAGGGGGTGTTCATTGTGTGTGGTTATTTGCTTTTCACTAGTTTTATTTTCTCACTTTTATCTGCTATGGATCCTAATTTTGTTCCTTTGCTTACCCCATTTAACTATCATGAATGGAAAGATGTTATGTCTCTCACTTTGAGAAAACAAAAATTGTTTCAGATAACTATGGGATTGCAAACTAAACTTAAAGAAGACGCAGAGAAAGAAAAATGGTTTGATAAATGTGATGAAGCATTTGAACTGTTGTGTCTTTCGTATCTCCGAACTATGATTTCATATAAACACTACCAAATCTCCCAAGGAAGTATGGGATGCCTTTAAAAAATTGGGAAACAAGATGAAATGAAAGGGCATGAACTAGAAAATGAGTTGATTAGTCTCAGCCCTAGAAGTTTTGACACTCTCCAAGACTTTTTCACCAAACTCAAATATCTTAGATTGCAACTAAAAAATTGTGGAATTGACAAGGACTCACAACTCATACTTTTTGTCCTTGCAAAACTTGGTCTAGACTATTCAGTTTTCATCTCTACCTTCCATGCTAAAAAAAAGCACTTGGCATAAGTTGGACTATGCCCTCATTTGATGAGTTTTTCATTGATTTGACTAGAGAATAAGATAAGATAATTTAAATGGGTACTCTTAGATCCAAAAATCTCATGCTCTCATTACTAGTCATGAAAAACCTAGGGTTTCAAAAGAGAAGAAGCAAAACAATAAGGATCATGAGATTAAAAAGGACCAATCCACCATAAAATCAAACTTTTCCACTTCCTCTTCTAGTTCTAAAAATCCTAAAGAATGATTCAAATGTGGGTACTACAATGGTAGACATGAAGAAGAAAAATGTTTGAAGAATAAGATTGACCTCCTCACGAGTCTTCTTGAGAAGAACAACATAGGAGTTCTTGATTCTCTCAAGCCATCTTCATCATCAACTCATGAAATTTATAAGGCGGTGTTCATTTTAAGAGACCTTTAGGAAATTGAAGGTGGAATATCCCTGACGAATATCCCCAGAACCACTTTCACGAAAATAGGTGATTTATTTGGGGTTTGTGTGAAACAATTTTGCCTGGTAGAAGCTATAATTTTCAAGTCGCATGATAACAATGTTATTGTCATGCAATACCAACATTTTTTCATGTAGCAACAACTCTACTATCACACCACATCAAATCTCTTGTCATATAAGAATGTGATCTACACTTTTTGTATTGGTTCTTGAAGCTTCAAAAGTTCACAGTACTTGAATCCTTGATATGTTAGCACCTTAGTAAGATAGTAGTAAGTTACTAGTATAAGAGTAGTTTTCAAGGTTAGGCGAAGCTGAACCCTAAAAAAATTATACTAGAAATTTTAGGTGAACAGGGCATTGACCTGTTTCAAAAATTCATCTTTTCAAATTTTCCTAAAATGGAATTTTCATCATATTACAAATATTCACCACTAAAAAAATCTCTATTCTAAGGAAAAGACAGTGGAAGGGGGAAAGCGAAGGAAAAGGAAAAAGAAAAAGAATCAACTAAGGAAAGAACAAAAGAAAGAGCTTTAGTTGTATTTGTGTCACCTACTCCTGCATGGGTGATTGATTCGGGTGCATCTCATCATATGGCCTCATCTGACATTGAGTTTGCTTCTTTAGAGCCATGTGACATGTATTCTATTTGGCTTGGTGACAACACTTCTACACTAGTTTTGGGAGAGGGTATGTTGAATTGAATGGTGGAATTTTCAATAATGTGTTTAATGTTCCTTCACTTTCAACCAATCTCCTTTTATTATATTAGTTCATTCACCTCGGTCGGGCATGCGAGTTAAATTCACTCCAGTTTTGTTTATGTTAGGAAGATTCATATAGACAATGTTATTGCAATTGGTACATTTGATCATCACACTCAACTTTACTCTTTTATCACTTTGTTTTTTTAATATTGGTAAATAGTTTTTGAAAGGGACTATACCCTTTGTTACTATCACTTTTATCACTTTGTTACTCCTTTAGATTCTTCATCAAATTCACCTAGACTTGATGATATTTCTTAGATCACTTCTGATGATGATGACTTCTCTTCTAGCTTTGTTAATTTTCATAGTGATGGGAACCCACCTATGCCATCCAATTATCATCTACCACATATTAAGGATTTGTTTCTTTATCCACCTACTTCTAGTCCTTTATAGAATTTTTAGGGAGCAAGTACTTTGATTCAAGAATCATCAGACATTGAGCACTCTTCTATACAGTTTTAGGATATTCCACCCTCACTCTTTGCCATTGCTTCATTCATCATCCCTTTATGGAGTAGTTGGCACTTCCACCTCATATATGGAGCATCATTCCTTGGATAGGAACCACACCTTGTCACTTTGGGGATCTTATTCTTCACTTGATACAGGGTGGTCTTCGACATGTTCTTTGTCTTGGGAGGTTGGATAGATTTCTTCATCTCTTCTCTTCTTTTAGAAATATTGCATTTGTATATGAGTACCTTATTAGGCATTTAGTTGTTGGGACTCATTTGATGCATATTTCTTAGGTTTTTTAGGGATGTCTTTTATCTCTTGTAAGTGGATGTTTTCCCTTAGGGGTTTTTCCTCCATTACTTGAGATCCTTATTGTACATGGGTACCTTATCATCGTTATCGGGACCCATTCTTCTCCTCTTTCTATTTTCCAAAAAGTTGTTGTTTATACATGGGTACCTTATCAGGCTTAGTAGTTGGGCCTCATTGACACATCTTTCTTATTTATCTAAGGGATTTTTTCCTTCATTTTTGAATTTCCATGACCTTTACCTCATCTTTGATGAAGGTGGGTATTGGTGTATATGACTAGACTTGTCATCATTCGACATCTTGTCCACCTAGTTGGTTAGTCATATCACTTAGTGAGAATATGTCATAGGTTGAAAAGGTCATAGGTTGAATATGACTCATATATGTACCCCTATTTTCGATTTATGAGAATGCTAGGCACTCTGTTTTCTTTCTCTATTGGATTATTGCTTTGATTCAATTTCTTGATTTTTGCGTGAAGTGCTCACGACTCCATTGAAGTGCAACCATGATCGATGTGCATGAATTTCTGATTTAATCCTCATACTCCAATCCAACACTTCCTCTCCTATTTTGATTTCCTAAGCAACTATGTCCTTCACCTCATTCCTTGGTTTAACAGATTTCACCTCAAAAAATTTGGGAAAATCAATCACCTCAATCATTGGATCAACTATATTTTTCCCCTCATGATCCTATTTGTTGATGTTTTATTTATCATGCATATCATTTCCCTCACATTTCATAGTTCTAAAGGAAATAGGTTTTATTTGTATAGGCATGTCCTATACCCATGCAATGGAAGTGTATACTTTGACATTATTCTCTTCCTCATCACCCTAAAGCGGTAAAACCCAAATTTTCAAGTGCAACAACATAATAATGAATTAGTAAATGAAATATGTAGGTATAAATGCCAACTTAGCAATATGATTAAGTTAGAAACACTTAAAAATATAGAAAACACAACTTACATTAGTAATTTACAACCCTACCTTGTTTTCCATTAGAATTTTGTTTACATTCTTTTGTCGTATAATTTTTCCAACCAATTTCATTGTAATCCTATTCATGCATTCAAGTCATGAAACTTGTTAGACTCATATTTACACAATATTTCAACAAGTTAATGCATGGAAAATGTCACTTTATTATTCCAATAATGTTGCTAATGTTTTCAATGAAATCTTGTTTCCTTACATGATCAACATTAATGGCTTCTTCTTGGATAATATCCTACACAAATGAAAAGTTATATTAATTTAAAACAACATACAAAGCAATGTGAATGAACAAAATTAAAATAATTTTAAATTGAAATTATAATAAAAATGGTAAATACCTTGTCCTTTTGTTCATTTAGTTCAAAATTCATACAATTGGTTTTTATCAAACCCATTTTATATTGCATTGTTAAAAGGATTTTTCCTTATTTCCCCCTCTTTTCGCATTATCATACACCTCTATAAGCTTGGAAAGTAGATCTTTAGCTCGTTTTCTAAGTGATGAATTTTTTTCACACCTTTTCTTCCTCACAATAACGCTCAATTAATCTAGATTTATACATATATTTAGAATTATTCAAGTTCAAGTCAACATTTCACTTTTCAACCATTTTTGCACTAATTTTTTTGTTTTCCTTTGATACTTCTTGGTTGCATATTTACCTAGCTTATGCCTATGTAATGGAGGGATTCCATTGTGATCATTGAGATATTGATATTTGATGTCTTTCAAATGCCTTTTTATTCTTTGCATTTCATAGTTGCAACAAGGAAAACCCATGCATTTGAATTTGTATCTCTTTCTAATCTTTTTTATAATTTTACACTTCGCAAATACTAATTAACACCAATAATTAAATAGTTTATGAGTAACAATTTATGTGTAGGAAATTCCTATAACTCTTTAGTTGAAATTATTATGAAAACTTAAAAATATATGGACACTAAAAGAACAACAATTTAGAAAATCCTAATAAATCTAAGACATGAAAACATAATTTGAATACAAATAAAAGTGTTTTATTCATGCAATTTTTTTAATATAACACTACTTATGTAGTCACAAAATCATACCCTTTAGATATTATTTATCTTGGTTTCATAATACTATTTAGAAGGTTCTTGAGTGAAGAAAGTATAATTAACCCCGTCTTTTAGCCATCTTATTTTATTTTATTTCATCATTCCTGGCCTTTTTCATCTATATGCCCAGATTGTTTCAATCACTTCTCGTTATTTTAGCCTCAACTGGGGTGCCCATATTAGTAATGAGGTGCATATGGGCGTTGTGGTCCCACCATGAGTATCATGGTCCAACCATGGGCACCTTGATCCTTCTTGAACTTTCCTACCACTTTTTGGGCTCTTTTTAGTTGTTTCTCCTTCTTATCTTTTTGGTGGTTGGCCATTTTGGGGTTAATTACAAAATTAGATCAAGAGAACCCTATAAATATAAAGTTATGAGACCATAATGAGGGACCTAACACTAGTCATTACTATCATCCATCTATTGCATTGGAGATCACTTGCATCCACATAGCTCCATCATCAGTACAAGGCCAAGACATCTCGCATCACACTTTATAGGGGAGGGATTCTATTCTATTCCATGCACACATGCTATTACATTTTTTACAATTAGTTATTGCTCGCTACTTAACAAAGTGCGATTAGCACAAGAGCACCTAGGGAAAATTATGCACACACTCACCAATATTACATTTGGGTCTAAAATGTAGTACAACGCTCGATTAGTAAGTCCACCATTGTGGCGGGCAAGGTTAGTCCGAACCATTCATTTGCATTTTTATTTTTTCAAGGCTTGATGTTTTTTTAGGGTTTTGCAGGTATTTCTATTCATCTTGGATTATTGATGACATACAATACAAAGTAACGAATATGATGCGACACATAATGAGTGTTTCAAACTATCTGTTGAACCTGTGAAGATCAGTTTAAGAGATTTTACATAGACCAGGGGCACCCATTTTCAAACCAGAGCACCCATAGGTTCTCCAACCCCTCTACAGTGCTCCAATCCAGCTAGATACTCTAAATCCATCCTTTTCGGAGCTCCTGTCTGATCGTTCTTGCTTCCAAATTTTCCAGTCACCTCTGTGACACAATCCCGTGAGCATCTTATATTCAACTAATTTTTTCCCTCTTCTCTCTCACACATTAGGGTTTTTATTAGTGTTTGGTTCATCTTTACATTCATTTACAACATGTTATCCCGTAAAATTGACAAGGGCAATTTTACGGTAACCCGATCAAAATTTTGTTCTGGTCCCTCGTCAGGGACCCCTTGCATTCGGAACGTTACAAAATCCCTTTCCGGGAAATCTAGTTTTCCGAACTTAGCCATTTTTGGTCTTTTTTGGTTGGGCGCACCTTTTGTCTGTGCAACACAGAGTAAGTATGCGCCCCCTTCATTTCCTTTGGCACACCCTTTGAAGTGTCGACACATGTTTTGGTGCACCTCCCCGTGATGCGCCTTTCTTGCATGCGCCAAGGCACATGCGCCTTCGTGTCAACAACATGATTGTTGTGCCACGTTTTGGTGCGCCAAAGGTGCACGTATTTCAGTGTTGACAGTATTTTTGGTGCACCAAAGGTGCACATAATCACGTGTTAACACACGTTTTGGTGCGCCAAAGGGCGCAAAGTTTGAAGTGTCGACAGGTGTTTTGATGTGCCTCTTAAAAAGTGGTTGGCACATTTATTACACCTTTGCCTATATATAGGCGCATCCGCCCTGTCACTTTCACAATTAAAAAACACGTGATAGATTTTATTCCTCTTCACTGTCAAGCACGCTTTGTTGTCCCGTATCGTGTTCGTGGACCCCGCCTTGTCTCTCACGTTATATATATATTAAGGGTACATGGTCCTTATTCCTCTTGTGTTTTTGTTGTTGGTTGTTTGTTTTTGTAGTAGGAGGCATGGATTTGTAAACCCCTCTTTTTCTATTCTTGTTGTCCTTCTCCCCCATGCTCTTCCTCCTCTTTCCAGATCTGCTGGTAAGGCGGGCTCTTCCTTAGAAAAAATCACTTGGATCTCCTTAGTGTGCCCTCTTCACCATCCAAAAAACCCTACAGAAGAGGATTAAAACACATGCAAACCCCTCCATAGAAAGAAAGAAGACTTAGAAGTTTGTGTTAGACTACTTTTTCCTCTTAGCCCATTCACCATGCTTGCTGCATAAAATCTAGTTGTGCCCAGAAGGCACACTTTCCTTCTTTACGACACCCATAACCTGCGCCCTCTTGGCACACACCGAACTCCTATGTTGCATTGCAAATACTTGCACCAAGTATAAAACTGCGTTAAAAAGCTGCGGCGCGGCGCATCCCCTTTCTGACAGCAACACAATGTCATTGAAATCTTCCTGCGCCACGCCAAGTTCCCATTTCGCGCACGTAAAGATGATGTTACACACACTAAACCTACGCCCTTTGGCGCACCAAATTTCCATGTAACATGAAAAATATATGCGCCTTTGGCGCATCCTGTCCCCATGCAACATGAAAATTATCTGCGCCCGGTATAAAATGCATATAAATGGCGCAGGTGCACTTCTGCTTACAACAACAAAATTTCATGTGCAACATCCATGCGCCTTGCGCCCTTTGGCGCTGATTTGTCCCTTGTAACACCCTTCTTCTATGTGCCATACTATTTAACCCTGCAGCCTGCAGTGTTCATGTGCCTGCGCCCTGATGCCTTAAAATTGCTAACTCTTCCTTTTGTCAATGCTTTAATGGGAGATCAAACAGCTAACATGACTCTTCTGCGTTGGGTTTCACTTCTTCTTCTTGCAGATCAACAACTAAGTTCAGAACTACATATGTCTACATCAAGCAAGAGGCCAACCAAGTCTAAGGGTAAAGCCAAGCTTACAGAGGAAGAGATGAAGTACAAATATCAGAGGGTTAGGATGCCCGAATCCCAGGAAGAATGTGACCTGGATATAAGAGACTCTGAGCTCGGTCACATCGATATGGAAGATTTCTGGGCCAAAACCAGGAGGGTCACAGGAAGTCCCTGGATGGAAAAACTGGTAGGGTGGCCTGCATTTTGCTGGGGGGATCCCAGTCAGTGCAGTAAATAACAAATTCATGATGGTAGTGGCCCACTGCTACAACAAAGACATGAGGTGTGTCCAAAATGAGAAGGGTGAAGTCGTGATCAACCTCACTTTGCCCCGAACTTCAAATTATGCTTGGCATTCCTCACCACCGGCACTTTGTGGCCGTAAGCCAAGAAGACTGCACCAAGGCTTGGGAGGACAATGAAGACCAGTGTATGCAATTGATGAATGAAGTGTACCTAAAAAACAAGAAGGTGGTAACCAGATGGCCACAGGTCATTCACCGCAGCAATTTCTCCGAGGAACTAAGTGATACCATCACATTCCTAAGCAAAGTATTTGGGATTTCCACACCCATTACTTTCATAAATGGATGCTCAGGTACCTGGAGACAATGAACAAGAACGTGCCAGATCAACGCTTTGAGTGGGTAGAGATCATAAGCAACACTATATCCGAGCAGCTCCAACAACTCACCACAATGGGGAGGTTCTACATGAACTCCTATGTAGTTTATGTTGCAGCCTCGGAGAGGGATTATCCAGCATTGATGTGATGCGGGGTTTGGCCCCAAGTAAAAATATATGAATACTACCCAGAGCTGAAGCTGGAAAACAGTATTTCATAGTTTACAAAGATTAACGATGCTTTCTTCTACGGCATCATCTGCCTTTTGAGGCCAAACATGACTCACGGTCGTACGACCAAGAGCATTGTTGCAGCAACGGAGAAGTGGGGGGCCTTATTCACGCAATTTCCCACCTTCACCTATCTAAGGGAAGCCAACTTCTTGGGGGAACCCACCAAATTACCAAGATATGCTGGCCCCAAGCTGATCCTGTTGGAGCTATCCAGACAGCTCATAACCTACCATGAAAAGTGTTTGAAGAGAAAGAAGGGTGGAACTCCTTTCCCCCTCACAGTGGGCAGGTACACTTGTCTTTCCCACCACAAATCCTAGGAGATGTTTGTAGAGCTAGAACTGCTCAATCTAAAGCACAACTTCCTAGCGAGGCCCACTTTCGATCCAAGAAATTTCCTTCCCAGGGCCAAACTCGATCCAATCCACATTCCATAGATCGAGGACATTTATATCGACCTGTATCATGAGGTCGAGCTCAGAAGAAAGGATCACTCCCACTTGGCTTTGGCCAAAATCATTCAGTATGGTGTAGCCATTGTCCCAAAAGGTTATCAAACTACTGATCAAGAAGTTGATCAGGTATATCTTGACATGGATGGGGACAATGGCCATTTGCTGTAATCAACAGAACTAAAGCGCCCCAGACCATTGAAGAAAGGGTCAAAGAAACTCTGCGGAGAACAGAGCACTGGTGCAGGATGAATGGCCTCATCTACCTCGGGGTAGATTTCACCACATCTCCATTGGGAAATGCACCTTCCAGGCCAAAACATCTACCAAAGGGTAGAGGCAAAGACAAAGAGGGCGAGTCAAGCTCTGCCCAAGAAGAGGCTCCTGAGAGTCCCCCTTCCACTGCATGAGAACAAGTTGTAACTCTGGCTTCCCCAGAGAAAGAAGCGGCCGAAGATGTTCCGATGGGCACATCCACTCAGGATGTTGCCACTACTACAACTGTTGAGGTCCCTTCTATCCCTTCTCCCTCTCCTCCTTCCCCTCCTCGCGTGACCCAAGCGACCATTCCTTTGGTCGTATCCTCTCCCCCATCTTCTATTGTTCCCCTTCCTCGTCATCCATCTTCTCTTCTCTCGCGGAGCTGTCCCCCACCATTTCTTCCCTCATCTCTCAGCTCCCTTCCATTCCCATGTCTACCTCCCCTACAGTATCTCTTCTTCCCGTGAGCACTTTCTCGGCCTCCCTCTCAATGCCCACCAAGTGTCTCAACGCACTTTCCCTCTACTACTGCAGTTGCTCCCTCTTCTACTTCTGGTCCCTCTCCCATAAGTCCAGCATGGATCTCTCAGCACCTGAGCCAACAAAAGAGGAAAGTTCCCATCACACCGATGGACTTCTCCGTCATCCCATCAAAGGGGGCCAAGAAGCAAAAACCTATAACCCACTTCTCTCAGAGTGCGTCAGGAGAGAGAGTAATGGAGATAGCGTATCCCAATCCTTTAAAGGATAAAAAGGATCTGTCTTTGATAGATTATACAGTGACCCAAGTCACAATGGGGACGTCTTCAGAAAGCCTTTAGGGAGAGGCCTATATCTGCGAGTTGATGCCCTTTGCAAGAAGCTCCAGGAAGCAAAGGAAGAAAAGAGGCTATTAAAGGAGAAAAATAAACATCTTCTCCATGCCTTGCAGAAAATGGGCAGTGCACCTCCTACAACTACCGCTGAAACTCTTGAGCCTCTGAGCCAGGATAAGATAAATGAATACACCAAAATCGGCGGGGTATGGCATTTTTTTCCACTGGAGAGCCAAATCCTCAAAGAAAGTGAGGAGTAATCGTCAAGTTCACCGAATTGTATCGAGAATATCGATCGGGTGAACAAAGAGCTCCAGGTGATTGCAGGACCTATCTCTAAAGAGCTGGACCATGCCAGGATGCAGCATGAGACCTTCTCAAAAAATGCTCGACTGTTCAGTCAAAGATCTGGTCAAGTTCGGCGTCTTCGGTCACCCCAGAGCCCTCAACAAAATCCTTTCTACTCTGGACTACCGGGTCGATCAGTTGGAGTTTGTCCTGGAAAAGATTGACAAAGTCAAGGAGGAAGCCCTGGATGCAATGCATCAAATGGAGAAATTGTCCTGAGAATGTCTCCGGGCTTGCTCACTCCTTCTTTCACCTTGAGAAAGGTAGATGAAACTATTTGGATCTTCAAGGAGATCATTTCGCAAGGGCTGGGGCCAGAAGTCACTTTCGACGCCGAATCCATCAACAACCTTCTGGCCTGTCGTGACTTCATAGGGTACCTGATAGAGGCAGAAAATGAATATTCCAAGCTCCCAGAAAAGCTCACAGATGAGCGGGAAACTTGCGAGGCTATCAGTGATCGTCACAAGGATCCTTCCTAGGATCAACTTCAGCCCATGATCAGCAAGTTCATGGAATATCGGGCCCAGTTCCACATCACCTCTCTGAGAGCAATGAAGCAGGATACCCCCTTTCAGCTGTGGGACGACGATGAATAGTCTCCTTCCTCTCAATCTTCTTTTTGTAAATATCTAAAAGTATGTTGACACAAATGATGACATCATCCATGTTGCACCATGGGATGATGTCATCCACCAAGTTGCCAAAAGTCAACAAATGATTTTTAGATATTTTGTAAGATATTTTGTAATTAAGTGGTTGGTTTGTTTTTGCCTTCTTTTCTTCTCTTCTTCTATAAATACTTGAATACTTGTTGTATTCAGGGAATACTTTTCAGATGAAAAATAGAAGTAAGAAGAAAAGACTTTGAGCTTTTGTAACAGAAGAAAATAGTAATACAAATATTAAGACTTTGTGCTTTGAATATGTGTTACGAGCATTTAATCTCTCTTATGTCAGTTAATGTGTTTATTCATTGAAACTATCTCTACTTTGTTGTCATTTATTCATCAGTATTGCTTTATTCATCTATGCAAGTAGGTTCGGCTCTGTTTACTACCAACCCAAATCATAGACCTTCTGACCTTTCTACTTTGGAATTCATTTCTTTTCTCCCTTCAGATCTTTCCTATCTCCCCACCTCATTCCTTTCCCTTCTTTTACAGTTGGAAATACCTCTACTGGGATGAGATCCCAACCCCTGAAGGCAGAATATTGTGAGACTTGCACAAATTCCTGCTGGTAGAATAGCAATAAACCAGTTTCACTTTGCTGACTCAAAGAGGGGCTATGCCCTACACTGTTGGCTCGTCTGTCCATAGATCTGCCCACCCGACAGATTTTCGACCAATAGTTTTTGGCGACTCTCTTTGGGGACCGAACAGATCTAACAGATCTATGATAGTGGTATGTTAGAAAATCGGTAAAAATAAAAATCACTACCTGTTTGCAAACTTTAACTTTTGTTCAAAATCTAAATTTTTTTGCAAAATGTTCCAAACTGAAAATTTTCTTCAGAGATCCATAGATCTGGACTAGATAGCAAGCTTTAGTTCATTGAGTTTTTCAAATATCCATATTTTTCTGTAGATCTGAGTTTCTGACAGTTTACCAAAATTTTCAAACTCTTTAAAAAGTCAACTCTAGATCTTGAAAATCAGCTTACTAAGCTTTACCACCATTTTATCTTTGTTAAATTTGTCATTAAAACCGCAATCGGTTTTCAGAAGAAGGATAAAATTTAAATATTTAGAAAAGTACATGCTGCTGATTTTTGTCAGAAAAATCAGAAAATCAGCAAGTACAACCAAAAAGAATTTTTAAATCTGCTCCAAAAATATCACAGATCTGAGAGACACACTGGCGGGTGAACCATTTACTCATAGCAGGAGGGCTCGTGGAGAAGTTGATTCTACTTTTGATTTGCTTCAAAGGCACAACTTCAGTGTTACACCAACGCATGCTTCTCATCACTGGGTTCAACCGATCGGTCATCCAGGAGTGTCTCACCCCACGAAGGAAGCATCTCTCACCAGGAGCATCCACATCACTTTGCAGTGCTTTACTGCTCAGTGGGACCATCCTCCCGGCGTGTCCTTTTTCCAACCATTCAAATGGTAGTTCCGTGGGGAAATGCTATGGGCCCTCTGGCTTTGCCACATCCCATTCACGCTCCCACATGGAAACCGAAGAAGAATTTCCCAAGATTCGATGGGAGCGAAACCAAAGCACGATTCACATATATCTGCATTCATCATGTCATGCAGTATCCTGGATGTGACTCATGAAGATGTGTCGGTTCACCTTTTTCTAGAGACCTTGCAAGGACCCGCCGTGGAATGGTTTCAGCATTTGCCGGCCGGATCTATTACTAGTTGGGCCACATTACGAGCTGCATTTGAAGACAGGTATAAGCCTTCCGAAGATGCATTCGCATTGCTATCAAAGATCACTCACTTGAAGAAGGAAGCTAATGAAACCATGCGTGATTTCATCACCCGTTTCAATTCTCTGATCAACCATGTCCCACCTACTATGCTTCCAACTCTAGAAAATCAGAAGTGCTTCTTCGTAAATGCCATGAGCTCAAAAATAAGTTTCTTACTCTTGCAAGAACAAGTCACTACTTTGGTCCTCGCCCAAGCTGCTACCATACGGATTGAAGACAACTTGCTAATATCTGGCGAATTAAAAAGAGAACCGTCCAAGCCTAAAGCTTCAATTCCTTCTCCCGCCACTTCCTCCGATCCAACGCATTCCAAAAGATGGTGAATGACTTGCTCGCATTAAAGAAATAGCTAGCTCAAGCTTCTCCAAGCACTTCATACCGGGATATCCCACGGAGAAATTTTGCTTCTAACAACGTCTCACAAAGGCCGCGTCTACCTGCAGCTGCTCCACGGTTGGCGCTTGAGGCCCCTCCGGTTAACGCTTTAGCCGAAATCGAAGAAGAGGACCAAAATTATGAAGAACCTTCATCGCCAGGTGAAGATGATCAAGATGTCGGTGAACCGACTGGTGACTCTACTATCGGGTATATGGAATTTGATGGGGAGGAATCTGATGAAGAAGAAGGTACCCAAGGATATGCAAGTGGACAATCATATGTTGTTTTCACCCACTCGCAAGGAAAGGAAGCAGAGGTTGCTACCAAGATACAGAAAGAAAAGGCCGTGTCAAACATGCCTCCAACCATCGCTAAAAGAGGTAGCCCCTTCCTGCTCAACTTGTTACTAAGTCTTTTTCAAAAAAATATTTTTCCCCTATCTCCCCTCCGAGTCAGCCCTCTCATATTCCTATTAAGACCAGCAATCTTACCCTACCATCACGAAGTGAGGACTCATTCCTTCATCCGTGCAACCCTTGGCCACATTTGACATAATTGATCATGCTAAAAAGACCAAGATCCAAATGTCTGAAGCTGAGTATCTTCAGTCAAACCCTAACAACTTGTAAGGTTGACCGAATACATCCAAAGTCAGGCTGTCATAACTACTCAGGTTTCCCCAAAAGGAATCCTTTCCACCCCTCCTTCATCCCACATAAACGTTGCCTCGACTTCCATCAGGAAAGATAGAACCTTTCTACCTCTCCCTCCTAATCAATGGCCACAAACTAAGCAACTGCATAATTGATTCTAGAGCTTCTGATAATGTCATGCCGCAAAAGTCACCCATGCTCTGGGCCTCACCCTTACCAAGCCTTTTGGCCAGATGTTATTCCTTGGAAACCAAGCAAGTTCCGCTGATCGGTCAAATCAAAGATGCGCAATTTGCGTTTGCAGCGTTCCCGGAAAAAAGGGTAAAAATGACCGTCCTTGTTGCCGATATTCCAGCAGCCTATGGAATTCTGCTAGGAAGGATTTTTGCAGTGAGGTTGGAGGAGAAATTCATATGGACTGGTCTAAAGCTAGGATCCCCGTCAAAGGTATAATGCAAACATTGGAGCCAGAATCACAAAAAAGTACTTGGTTACTGACTCCGATGATCCCAAAGCCCAAATCCTCTTCGAATCATCAGGGATGGGAAACTATTTCTTGTCTCTGAGTCGACAAAATGGATGTCTTCATCCAGCGAGAGGACCTTAACAAAATATGGACATTGCAGTTTGATGGCAGTTCGCGACTAGTGGATGCGGTGCCGGAGCCGTACTAATATCTCCCGAAGAGGAGATTGTTCCTCTCTCTTTCAAATTGTAGTTTTTCAACATGAATAATACTGCTGAGTATGAATCTTTGCTGCTTGGCATGCAAGCCACAAAGGAAAGAGGAATCAAGAATCTGAAAGTATAGGGTGATGCAGAGCTGGTCGTAAATCAAGTTAAAAGGATATACCAAGTGAAGAATGAAAGGCTCAGACATTACCGCAATGTGGTATGGGACAACATCGAGGAGTTTGACACTTTTTCAATAAAATCCATTCCGAGAGCTCAAAACGACATGGCCAATTCATTAGCCATTTCAGCGTCCCTCATGCTACCTCACCCAGGTTTGAGAATAGACACATATACCATTGAGGTGGTTTTCCACCCAAGCATGCCGGACAATTCCCAGCACTGGCAGGTATTCAACGATGACAATCAACTTATTGCCTTTCTCGGGAAAGGCGGAAAATTTTAGTGAACTTCATTTTGAAGGATCCACTTCGCATGCCATGAATCGGTTACCGATCAAAACGAAGAATCAAAAGGAAGTGACGGCATATGTCAACTCAAAGGAAATAAAATTCCAAAAGGTTTGGTTTCTCTAGAGCGTTTGTTCGACAGGCATGATCGTTTTGTCAAGAAGAAAAGGCGAGATGATCCTAACTCCTCCCCAGAAACTGAACCGGTCAATTTAGGTACTATGGAACATCCGCAGTTTGTAAACATCGGAAAGTGTTGCACACCCGAGAAAAAAGCGGAAGTTTGTCAAATTGTTGAAGAAATACATGGATGTATTGGCATGGTCCTATGCTGATCTAAAGTCTTTCAAGCCAAAGGACATCCAGCATGACATCCCATTGAAAGAAGATGTCAAACCCTTTCACCAAAAGCAGAGACACTATAATCCTAAGATCTCAGGTACTATCCAGGCTGAAATTCAAAAATGTTGGATGCAAGGATCATTTTTCCTATCCATCATAGTACCTGGGTCGCGAACATTGTGCCAGTGTGTAAGAAGAATGGTGAGATACGCATATGCGTGGATTTCCGTAACTTGAATCAAGCATCCTTGAAGGACAACTACCCACTTCCCATAATGGATCAGGTTCTGCAAGCAGTAACTAGATCAGAAATGTTGTCCATGCTTGATGGTTTTTCAGGCTACAATCAGATTGAAGTCTCACCCGAAGACCAATTCAAAACAACATTCACTACCCCTTGGGGTACGTTCTCTTATAGCAGGATGCCTTTTGGTCTGACCAATGTTGGTGCCACTTTTCAGTGGGCCATGGACTTTGCGTTCAAAGGTATGATGGGGAAGGTCATCGTAGTCTACTTGGATGACTTAACTGTGTTCTCCAAATAGTGAAATGATCATTGTGATCATTTGGAGCAAGTATTGATTAGATGTGAGAGCACGGGATCTCCCTGAATCTGAAAAAGTCTATTTTGAGTCACAGAGGGAAAGTTGTTGGGACATGTTGTTAGCAAAGAAGGGACAAAGATAGATACCAAAAGAGTTAAGGCTATTCAGAGCCTTACTTTACCTACAAGCAAGACCGGCGTTCACTCCTTCTTCGGAAAAGTGAATTTTCTCAGGCGCTTTGTTCCCGACTTTGCTGAAAAGACTCACCACATATTAGACATGATGAAAGGGTCACCAACTTTCCGGTGGAGCGAAGAAGGGAAGAAGTCGTTCGAGGAGATAAAAGCCTCGTCGCCCATGCACCGGTCCTGGTATGTCCCGATTTCTCCAAGGATTTTATCCTGTATAGCTATGCATCTGAACATACCATGTCGGCCATCCTAATGCAAAGGAATTCTGAAGATGTTGAATCCCCGATTGCGTTTATGAGCTCTCCTCTCAAGCCTCACGAATTAAAAATGACTCAGTTGGAAAAACATGCCTTCACCATTGTCAAAGTAGTTAAGAACTTCAGGTACTACATTCTAAACTCTCATACGGTAGTTCTAGTTCCTGACACGGCAGTCAAGTCCATCTTAACTCAACAGGAGTTAGGGAGTTTGCGAGGAAATTGGATTGCAAAAGTCCAAGAGTATGATCTGGATATAAAACCAACCAAGTTGGTAAGAGGCAAGGGCCTATGTCAACTTATGGCTGAAAACCAAGATTCAGAAGATTCTGGGGGAAAGGATGATTGCATTGATGGAACACAAGGCCAGCTGGAGAAAGCTGATTCTCTACCCATGGTTCTATTTGTCGCCACCAGTGATGAATGGTATTCTGATATCACTTTCTTTCTCACTTATGGTGAGTGTCCAACTCATCTAACTTCAAAGGAGAAGCATGCTATAAAGCTCAGAGCAGCCAGATATGTCATCTGGGATGACGCTTTATACAAACATGGAATAGATGGCATCTTCTTGCGATGTGTTGACAAACCACAACAGATAAAGTTACTTGAGAGTTTTCATGACTCGGCCTGTGGTGGTCACTTCTCCTCTTCCGTGATGGCACACAAGATCATCCGGCCAAGTACTATTGGCCGACGTTGTTTCAGGATACAGCCACCTGGTAGCAAAATGTGAGCTCTGCCAACAATTTGTTGGCAAACCAAAATTGGCTACTTTTCCCCTCAGGCCGGTCGTTATCGATGAACCATTCAAGCAGTGGGGAATTGATTTTATCGGGGCACTCAATCCCCAATCGAGTGCCGGACATAGTTACGTCCTAACAGCAATGGATTACTTCACCAAGTGGGTGGAGGCCATACCTGTCAAACATGCCACTTCCGAAGTTGTTTGCAGTTTCATCAAAGAGAATATCATTGTAAGGTTTGGTGTTCCAAGCAAGGTTGTGGCTGATAATGCTTCCAACTTCTCTTCGCGAGAAGTTATTGGTTTTTTCTATGAATATGGAATAACTTTGGCTCACGCCTCAGATTATTACCCTCAGGGAAATGGTCAGGCGAGAATCCAGTAACAAAAACTTAGTGACCATCATACGGAAGCTAGTTGATGAGAATCAGCGAATGTGGCACAAATCATTATACGACGCTTTGTGGGCGGACCGCATTACTCCCAAGAGATCTCTCGGTATGTCACCTTTTCAAGTGTTATATGGGATCGACGCCGAACTTCCCATTTCTGTAGAACTTCCTGCTCTGCTTGGCACGAGCGATTGAAGATGAGACTTTCCAAAATTCTCTTGAAAAGAGGATCATGTATCTAGCCGAACTTGAAGAAAAAAGAGTAAGGGTGGTCGACAAGATCACCGACCATCAGAATCAAGTCAAAAGATTGTTCGATAAAAAAGCTAAGCAAAGAGAGTACCAGGTGGGAGACCTCATCCTTTTGTGGGACAAATGAAGAGAGCCGAAGGGCATGCACGGAAAATTTGATTCCCTATGGAGAGGGCCTTTCAAGATCAAGCAGCTCAATGGAGAGAATAGCTTCTATCTCTCGTATCTAGATGGAACTGAGCTCCCGCTTCCCTATAGCGGGCAACATCTAAAGATCTTCAGGAAGTAGAGCTTGCTCTCTTCTTTGTATAGTTTGCTTCAGTTGTGTGTTTGTTTTTGTCATGTGTTTTCTTTTGTTGGTTGTGTGTTTCCCCTTTTCGGTCGCCCTTGTTTTTGACTCTGTAACCCAATGGATAGGCACATGTAGATCTGGGATTCTCTACCCCTGAGTTCCACTCAGAGATAGTCCCCAGAAAGAGCCAGCTGTTATCCCGTAAAATTGACAAGGGAAATTTTACGGGTAACCCGATCAAAATTTTGTTCTGGTCCCTCGTCAGGGACCCCTTGCGTTCGGAACGTTGCAAAATCCCTTTCCGGAAATCTAGTTTTCCGAACTTAGCCATTTTTGGTCTTTTTGGTTGGGCACACCTTTTGTCTATGCAACACAGAGTAAGTATGTGCCCCCTTCATTTCCTTTGGCACACCCTTTGAAGTGTCGACACATGTTTTGGTGCGCCTCCCGTGATGCGCCTTTCTTGCATGCGCCAAGGCACATGTGCCTTCGTGTCAACAACATGATTGTTGCGCCACGTTTTGGTGCGCCAAAGGCGCACGTATTTTAGTGTTGACAGTATTTTTGTGCGCCAAAGGCACACATAATCACGTGTTAACACGCATTTTGGTGCACCAAAGGGCGCAAAGTTTTAAGTGTCGACAGGTGTTTTGATGCGCCTCTTCAAAAGGTGGTTGGCGCATTTATTACACCTTTGCCTATATATAGGCGCATCCGCCCTGTCACTTTCACAATTAAAAAACACGTGATAGATTTTATTCCTCTGCACCTGTCAGCATGCCTGTTGTCCTCGTATCGCGTTCGTGGACCCCGCCTCGTCTCTCACGTTATATATATTCCGGGTAGGTGGTCCTTATTCCTCTTGTGTTTTTTGTTGGTTGTTTGTTTGTGTAGTAGGAGGCATGGATTTGTAAACCCCTCTTTTGTTGTTCTTGTTGTCCTTCTCCCCCATGCTCTTCCTCCTCTTTCCAGATCTGCTGGTAAGGTGGGCTCTGCCTCAGAAAAAATCACTTGGATCTCCTTAGTATGCCCTCTTCACCATCCAAAAAACCCTGCAGAAGAGGCTTAAAACACATGCAAACCCCTCCAGAGAAAGAAAGAAGACTTAGAAGTTCGTGTTAGACTACATTTTCCTCTTGGCGCATTCGCCATGCTTGCTGCATAAAATACAGTTGCGCCCAGAAGGCACTTTCCTTTCTTGCAACACCCAATAACCCTACCCTCTTGGCGCACCGAACTCCTATGTTGCATTGCAAATATTTGTGCCATTGGCACCCTGTACACACATGCAACACCAGCATTACTTGCGCCAAGTATAAAACTGCGTTAAACGGCGCAGGTGCATCCCCTATTACAGCAACACAATGTCATGCAAACTTCCTGCGCCACGCCAAGTTCCCCTTTTGCGCACGTAAAGATGATGTTACACACACTAAACCTGCGCCTTTGGTGCACCAAAGTTCCATGTAACATGAAAAATATATGCGCCTTTGGCACATCCTGTCCCCGTGTAACATGAAAATTATCTACGCCCGTATAAAATGCATATAAATGGCATAGGCACACTTCTACTTACAACAACAAAAATGTCATGTGCAGTATCCATGTGCCTTGCGCCCTTTGGTGCTGATTTGTCCCTTGTAACACCCTTTTTCTGTGTGCCATACTATTTAACCCTGCAGCCTGCAGTGTTCATGCACCCTGCGCCCTGATGCCTTAAAATTGCTAACTCTTCCTTCTGTCAATGCTTTAATGGGAGATCAAACAGCTAACATGACTCTTCTACGTTGGGTTTCGCTTCTTCTTCTTGCAGATCAGCAACTGAGTTCAGAACTACATATGTCTACATCAAGCAAGAGACCAACCAAGTCTAAGGGTAAAGCCAAGCTTACAGAGGAAGAGATGAAGTACAAATATCAGAGGGTCAGGATGCCCGAATCCCAGGTAGAATGTGACCTAGATATAAGAGACTCTGAGCTCGGTCACATCGATATGGAAGATTTCTGGCCAGAACCAGGAGGGTCACAGGAAGTCCCTGGATGGACAAACTGGTAGGCAGTGGCCTGCATTTTGCTGGGGGGATCCCAGTCAGTGCAGTAAACAATGAATTCATGATGGTAGTGGCCCGCTGCTACAACAAAGACACGAGGTGTGTCCAAAATGAGAAGGGCGAGGTCGTGATCAACCTCACTGCCCGGCACTTCAAAATTATGCTTGGCATTCCTCACCACCGGCACTTTGTGGCCGTAAGCCAAGAAGACTGCACCAAGGCTTGGGAGGACAATGAAGACCAGTGCATGCAATTGATGAATGAGGTGTACCTAAAGAACAAGAAGGTGGTAACCAGATGGCCACAGGTTATTCACCGTAGTGATTTCTCCGAGGAACTAAGTGATACCATCACATTCCTAAGCAGAGTATTTGGGCTTTCTGACGCCCATTACTTTCATAAATGGATGCTCAGGTACCTGGAGACAATGAACAAGAACGTGCCAGATCAACGCTTTGAGTGGGCGGAGATCATAAGCAGCACTATATCCGAGCAGCTCCAACAACTCACCACAACGGGAGGTTCTACATGAACTCCTACGTAGTTTATGTTGCAGCCTCGGAGAGGGATTATCCAGCATTGAGCCGATGCGGGGTTTGGCCCCAAGTAAAAATATATGAATACTACCCAGAGCTAAAGCTGGAAAATAGTATTTCACAGTTTACAAAGATTAACGACTTTCTTCTACGGCATCATCTACCTTTTGAGGCCAAACATGACTCACGGTCGAATGACCAAGAGCATTGTTGCAGCAACGGAGAAGTGGGGGGCCTTATTCATGTAATTTCCCACCTTCACCTATCTAAGGGCAGCCAACTTCTTGGGGGAACCCACCAAATTGCCAAGATATGCCGGCCCCAAGCTGATCCTGTTGGAGCTATCCAGACAGCTCATAACCTACCATGAAAAGTGTTTGAAGAGAAAGAAGGGTGGAACTCCTTTCCCCCTCACAGTGGGCAGGTACACTTGTCTTTCCCACCACAAAGCCCGGAGATGTTTGCAGAGCTAGAACTGCTCAATCTAAAGCACAACTTCCCAGCGAGGCCCACTTTCGATCCAAGAAATTGCCTTCCCAAGGCCAAACTCGATCCAATCCACATTCCGCAGATCGAGGACATTTATATCGACCTGTATCATGAGGTCGAGCTCAGAAGAAAGGATCACTCCCGCTTGGCTTTGGCTGAAATCATTCAGTATGGCGTAGCCATTGTCCCAAAAGGTTATCAAACTACTGATCAAGAAGTTGATCAGGTATATCTTGACACGGATGGGGACAACTGGCCATTTGTTGTAATCGATAGAACTAAAGCACCCCAGACCATTGAAGAAAGGGTCAAAGAAACTCTGCGGAGAACAGAGCACTGGTGCAGGATGAATGGCCTCATCTACCTCGGGGTAGATTTCACCACATCTCCATTGGGCAATGCACCTTCCAGGCCAAAACATCTGCCAAAGGGCAGAGGCAAAGACAAAGAGGCGAGTCAAGCTCTGCCCAAGAAGAGGCTCCTGAGAGTCCCCCTTCCACCGCACGAGAACAAGTTGTAACTCTGGCTTCCCCAGAGAAAGAAGCGGCCGAAGATGTTCCGATGGGCACATCCACTCAGGATGTTGCCACTACTACAACTATTGAGGTCCCTTCTATCCCTTCTCCCTCTCCTCCTTCCCCTCCTCGCGTGACCCAAGTGACCATTCCTTTGGTCGTATCCTCTCCCCCATCTTCTACTGTTCCCCCTTCCTCGTCATCCATCTTCTCTTCTCTCGCGGAGCTGTCCCCCACCATTTCTTCCCTCATCTCTCAGCTCCCTTCCATTCCCATGTCTACCTCCCCTGCAGTATCTCTTCCTCCCATGAGCACTTTCTCGGCCTCCCTCTCAATGCCGCCTCCAAGTGTCTCAACGCACTTTCCCTCTACTACTGCAGCTGCTCCCTTTTCTACTTCTGGTCCCTCTCCCATAAGTCCAGCATGGATCTCTCAGCACCTGAGCCAACAAAAGAGGAAAGTTCCCATCGCACCGATGGACTTCTCCATCATCCCATCAAAGGGGGCCAAGAAGCAAAAACCTATAACCCACTTCTCTCAGAGTGCGTCAGGAGAGAGAGTAATGGAGATAGCGTATCCCAATCCTTTAAAGGATAAAAGGATCTGTCTTCGACAGATTATACAGTGACCCAAGTCACAATGGGGACATCTTCAGAAAGCCTTCAAGGAGAGGCCCTATCTGCAGTTGACGCCCTTTGCAAGAAGCTCCAGGAAGCAAAGGAAGAAAAGAGGCTATTAAAGGAGCAAAATAAACATCTTCTCCACGCCTTGCAGAAAATGGGCAGTGCACCTCCTACAACTACCACCGGCCAAACTCCTGAGCCTCTGAGCCAGGATAAGATAAATGAATACGCCAAAATCGGCGAGCAGGGTATGGCAGTTTCTGCCTGGAGAAGCCAAATCCTCAAAGAAAGTGAGGGAGTAATCGTCAAGTTCACCGAATTGTATCAGAATATCAGTCGGGTGAACAAAGAGCTCCAGGTGATTGCAGGACCTATCTCCGAAGAGCTGGACCATGCTAGGATGCAGCATGAGACCTTCCAGAAAATGCTCGATTGTTTAGTCAAAGATCTGGTCAAGTTCGGCGTCTTCGGTCACCCCAGAGCCCTCAACAAAATCCTTTCTACTCTGGACTACCGGGTCGATCAGTTGGAGTTTGTCCTGGAAAAGATTGACAAAGTCAAGGAGGAAGCCCTAGGATCAATGCATCAAATGGAGCAAATTGTCTGAGAATGTCTCTGGCTTGCTCACTCCTTCTTTCACCTTGAGAAAGGCAGATGAAACTATTCGGATCTTCAAGGAGATCGTTTCGCAAGGGCTGGGGCCAGAAGTCACTTTCGACACCGAATCCATCAACAACCTTCTTGGCCTTATCATGACTTCATAGGGTACCTGATAGAGGCAGAAAATGAATATTCCAAGCTCCCAGAAAAGCTCACAGATGAGCGGGAAACTTGCGAGGCTATCAGTGATCGTCACAAGGATCCTTCCCAGGATCAACTTCAGCCCATGATCAGCAAGTTCATGGAATATCGGGCCCAGTTCCACATCACCTCTCCTGAGCAGCAGCAGAAGCAGGATACCCCCTTTCAGCCGCGGGACGATGATGAATAGTCTCCTTCCTCTCAATCTTCTTTTTGTAAATATCTAAAAGTATGTTGACACAAATGATGACATCATCCATGTTGCACCATGGGATGATGTCATCCACCAAGTTGCCAAAAGTCAACAAATGACTTTAGATATTTTGTAAGATATTTTGTAATTAAGTGGTTGGTTTGTTTTTGCCTTCTTTTCTTCTCTTCTTCTATAAATACTTGAATACTTGTTGTATTCAGGGAATACTTTTCAGATGAAAAATAGAAGTAAGAAGAAAAGACTTTGAGCTTTTGTAACAGAAGAAAATAGTAATACAAATATTAAGACTTTGTGCTGAATATGCGTGTTATGAGCATTTAATCTCTCTTATGTCAGATTAATGCGTTTATTCTGTTGAAACTATCTCTACTTTTTTGTCATTTATTCATCAGTATTGCTTTATTCGTCTATGCAAGTAGGTTCGGCTCTGTTTACTACCAACCCAAATCATAGACCTTCTGACCTTTCTGCTTTGGAATTCATTTCTTTTCTCCCTTCAGATCTTTCCTATCTCCCCACCTCGTTTCTTTCCCTTCAGTTGGAAATACCTCTCTTGGGGATGAGATTTTGCCACCTAATCATTGTTATCCCGCTTATCATCTTACAAAATATCAAGTTCGTCCCATACTGTAGCTATCATAGAATAAATGGACATAATGACAATGATCATTATCTTTATAAAACATAGGATCAAACATCTTAAGCGCTAGGATTCTATCTTATTCAATGCATGCCCATCTACAACTGCTACCCCATGTTATACAACTACTAGTGCACCTTCTAATCTTTCTAAGAAAGTTCTAGATGATCTTCTTATTGATTACATGTTTTCTATTGATTATCAATCACATGTGCATATTGATTCTTCTCCTAGTCAGACAACTACTATAGTTCCATCACATGATTATCCTATTTATGATATTGCTTCTCCTCCACTTAATGAGCATCACACCACCGTTTCTCATGTGACTTCTTCAAAAATAAAAGCACCACCTAGGAAACAACCTATCAAAACCAATATAACACCTCTTTCTCCCGACTTATCTACAACATTACCACATCAAAAACACAAGCACCTCTCAAAATTGATCATCATTTTCCTTTGGTAGCGTCATCAATACCACCAAAGATGCCACCATTCAAGATTTCTAGCCATCCTCCTCCACTTTTTTCCAACTCATTTTGTCAAAGCAACCACTCCTATTACTGGTCAAGACACAATTCAAACTTCACCTCCATTATGTAAGGCTCCTTCACCATCACCATTTCAATGTCCAATCACTTTTGTTAAGGAAACTACTCCTTACATTGATCCACTTACTATATTTTTACTAGACCTTCATCACTTACACACTTGGGGGCATGAAATCACTTGAAATCATACTCTTCTTCCGTATACTCATGCATACATCATCTTAGCAACATCTCATCTTGCATATTCATTCATATTTTAGCAACATCATTACCTAATGAAACTCTTATGTTTTCGTTCACACTTGACTATTGAAGGCTTATTACACATGAACCCAACACACTACAATATAGGACTCACACACCGAATTTATTTGCATATTCCGTGTCATACACAATACATCCTATATTTCATCTACAACATTGTGAAATTTGTGCATTTACACATCTTACATCATACTAGTCTCCATTATACATACTTGCATCTAACATCATACACTACTAATCCTATATAATACATTACTAGTCTATTTACATACATTACATGCCACTCCATACATTACACTTTACATATTCTACACATCTTGCATTGCATTCTACACATCACATATTTACATATTTTACTCATCACAAGGTTGTTTACACACTTGCACTCACTACCCTATGACGTACTTTAGTTCCTAGGTCCATATTTGACTACCGAGGGTTTACAAATCAAATGGACCTTACACTCATCACACATTTACTATTTGACCTCTCATTATGTGATATTTCTAGCCTAATGACGTACGCTTTAGGATAAATTGTCACCTATTCTATAATTTTGTAGTGGTATACACCTTAGGTTACATCACCACTCCCTCTTTTTATCTTACGTTGATATGCACTTAGGCTAAATCATCATCATGATATACACTTCAGCTATAGGGTTCATGCACACATCATTTCTAGATCACATCTCATCAATACACATACACATTCATCACAGCACGCTAGACACAACACACACTATTTGACCATTTCCTGATGACACACTCTCATTTATGGTTCATTCTTGATTGTTGAGGGGGGAAACCAAATGAACCTCACTGCATACATTTTCATTCACTTGGGGGGCACGCAGATCCTACCATCCATCCATAACATACTAGATATTATAGTTGCTTTTAATCTTTCTTAAACTTACTTGTTCATGGCCACTTTATTACATATTCTAGTTAGATTACTTATATGTCATTTATCTATACCACCCACACATGTGTGTTCACATATTTTTCTAGTTGTGATCATAGATACAATTCTCTTACACACAACATGGATGTTCTCCTTCTACCCTTCCTACATTGGTCATTGGGGCATCTACATTAGTCTTGCACATGTGCTATCATTTCGTTTATGCTTAGCACTTTACATTACTTGGTTATACATGCTATTGACATCTTTGGTTATGCATGGATATTTACTTCCATACTTGTTTGTTACATTGTCTACCATTGTTTTCTCTTGTATGTGAGCCTATCCCTTTATTTGGTGTGAACACTTGTTTTTTGTTGGTGGCCATGATGGCCTTGTGTGTCTTGCGACATCATGAGTGATGTCTCATGTTCGAGCCCAATTTGCACGGCTTACTTATCTTCTTGTGTGTTTTACATTCCTACATTGCTTAGTAGTTTACATGTGTTTTCCATATACATGCATGTTACTTTACACTTGTCTTTAGCTAGCCTTCGTGTTTGTGCATTCCTTGGTTTCTACCAAGCACTTTCTAGTGTTACAACGTACATGTTGTTGGTCATCTTTTAGGGTCGTATTCTCCTATCAGTGATGTCGCATGCGCCCCCAAAGAGGGGGACATCATTTGGGGTTTTACATACTAACACAACATGTTTACATCGGTTCAATTCAATGTAATTTTCACCATTGATGTTGTGGGTTACATACAACAAGTGGGTTCGGACTAGTTTATGAACCCTCCACACAAAGATATTTTATAGGACATGGTGTCTTTAGCATTATGGGGAAGTGGTTACATGTTTGAATGTTACATTGGGTGTGCCTTCCTACACTTGCTTCATCCAGGTGATGTCAAATTTCCCAAAAATCGGGACATATAGAGATCTCTTCATAAACATTCGAGGAAGTAGTTAGAGCTTATAGGATACAAAAAAATTCTCCCTACACTTCTTTTGCCTATGGTGTCGATCACCCCAAAAACCTTAGTAGTATAGGATATCATTTTTTCACTCTTTTCTTAACATGGATTAGGTGCACATGTTCCATTTACACTTTTTCATTTGCATAATTTACTTTTACATGCATCTTTTACATTACATTTTTACACACATATACATATATATTTGACTACTTGATCATTTTCTCCTTGTAGGTCCAGTCGTATGAGAAACAAGAAGTCAAATGGGGAAACAACAATAAGGACATCAACAACAACACTTCGTGATATCACACACTTTACTAACCATGTAAGTACATTGTACATCGAAACTACACACGCGTTTCCTCCCTAGGTTCACTCTTTTACATTTTTCATCTTTAGTTTCCATGCTCTATTTTTGTCATTCCACGCTTTAAGAATCACTAGTGGCTTGATGGGGGATGGAGATGAGTGTGGAAATGAAATTGGATTGTGATAAAAGACACACCCAAGGGTATCCACCATAATTTTACTAAGCATGTTAAAGTGTGTGGATATCTAGGAGGACAAGTGTGATTCAATGCTTTGGAGGTAATTATAGAAAAAGGTCACACGGTCGTAGTAGGTACTATTTTCTTACAATAGGTGTCGTGCAAGTTGATCAAATGTTTAAATGAATGGATTAGAAAATGATGTTAATGGATGTGATGATAATAATGGATTATATGCAAAGGGATTTAGATGGTGGATGGAAGGAAGATAGGTGGGAAGGAATGAATATCCATGTGCATATGATGAATTATGTGCTCAATCCATTTTTAGGTGTTTGGTACTTATAGGGGATTAAATGATTTTTGATTGGGTTAAGTGTTGGTATGGTAGGATCAACAACATGAGTGGTAGAAATGGGTTGTGATGGAGTAGTGGGAGGGTCGTTGTTCATTTTAGGTTTATCCCCTAAGCCTAAACAACCGGATTATGATGAAGGGAGATGGGTTCGCAAATGCCTTGTTCATGGATTCCTAAGCCTTTGCCTCAATGTTTCATATTAGTGAACATATTTTGGGCTATAGGATATGAAGTGGATGGGGAAGATGATGTCATGTGGTCATCATGAGATTGGGGGCTTGTAGTGGTTTCATCCATTAAGAGGCTGGACTTAATAAAGGATGGAAGGTGAGATTTTTTTGGTTTTTGTTTGGTGAGGGATTTTTGGATGTATGATGGGATTTGGATGGCTGACAATGTTTGGATTTTGAGTGGGGTTTGGATGATGGATGATTGTTAGGGATGAGATTGGGATGGAAAGGTGGTGGATAGAGAGGTACAAGGATAATAATTCCTTGGTTAATGATATTTTGGACATAAGACCTAAATTGCATGCAATGATTGGATGAATGTCCATGGTTGCAATGGAAGTCTCAATAGTAATTTTTCTGGTACCAAGATGGTTTGGGAAGTTTTTGATCATGTGATTTTATTAGGGATGGATGATCATGTTGAATGGTTTTAGATAAAGGAAGATGGTTGTTGTCACTTTCCTAAAATGTGTGTATTTTGGTTATGAAAATTCAAAATTTGAAGTCGATCAGTCTTCTTGCTTGCAGCGGTTAGTCTTTTTCTTCAAATTTTGGTTATTTCCTTTGTTTTGAGGATCTTTCGGGTATTTTTATCCCTCATGTCCCAAGTGCATTTGGGTCCTCGGTTCATTAAATCTTGACATTATCCGTAGTGGTCTATCCTGCTTTGGTTTGCATGGAGATTTTAGTTTTATGTGTCCCTTGTGCATCTTGACCGCTAGTTCCCGCATTCCAAAAGTACCCTCAAGCCTTTTGGATCTGTAGACTTTGATCCCAAATTTTCTTAAGTCTGTTTTTATGTGGATGTTTTGGCTCAAAGGAGAAATAATGTCCCACGGACCATTCATGTAAGTTTTTTCGACTTGTATGATGCTAATGTCTTGCGGAGATTTTAGATTTCTTTATCCCACATGTCCCAAGTGCGTCCCGAGCCCTATTTCCACACGCACCCACTTTTCTCGCACTTCACTCACTATGGGTATTTTGGTCTTCTACCTCCCAACCTGTCCCACGTAAGTTGGGCCTCTAGTGTAACTTTTTTCTAACATACCCACACTATATGGAATCTCGAGCCATTAAATGCCCTCATTAATTACTTCTTGTCAACCTTCTTTGAACGAGGTTATATAAATAAATGGGTTATTCATTTTTTCACCATCACAGTCATAACCAAAGCTTTACGCATCCCATTCTAAGTTGTTTTAGCCATAACATAGGTCACCCCCAACCATTTTAAAAATTTCAAAGTGTTTTCTGATCCTAAGAAGGTCGTCATTCATTCGAAGTAAAAGGTAGAACTTTCATAGTCCTTTATGTACTTTATGAGGCCAATCCAATTTTGTGCCCTACCATATTTTGGTTCCTAAAGCAAGTATCATCCCTTTTATTTATTCCTCATCTCTCTGTTGCCATCATGAATGTTCACTATAAAGGCCATGAGCATCTTTCATCCCTTGAAAATTTTGTACCTAATATAGGAGATACATATGTATAACACTTGGATTTCAATGACTTTTGGGCATGAATCAATGACATGAATCTTCCACCTGTGGCTCAACACATCAAATATTGTGGGATAACACATATAAAAGGTTTCCCTATCTCAGTTCAATGTGTAAACAAAATTTTGGCATGTGCTTCCCATTTTGACCCTAATACAAGAGAAATCACAGATTCTTAGGGTCAGGTAATTGCCAAATTGGACATGGGATGTATCAATGCTACCATTGGAATCCAAGTATTTGAAGATGCTAATGTCCTTTCCATGGCACAAGATCAACATTTTTTTGACCAAGAACCTAATAAATATAAGTACATGGTGGTTATGTCATGGTTCAAGAACTCAAAGAAAGGAGCTTCATATTACCTAAGACCATGTATCAAAGTGATTTTAAAGAGGAAATATTTGACATCATCATTATCCTATGTAGGATAATGGATCTCCCTTTGAGTAATGAATTTCATTTTTGGAAGTTTGCTTTCATCAATATCATATGCGAGGGGAAGAAAATTGGGTGGGAGAAATCATTTGTACCAACTATTGTCTCTAAATCACTTTGCACTTCAGAATGGCACGAAAGTGAATCACAAAATTTGATGTGATCGGGACACATGGGATCACCTCTCAAGCTATGGGAATTGGGCTCGAGGTGAACCTCCGGAGAAGTCCAGATTCCTCTTCCTAAACTAAACACAACACTACTTCTAATGCAAGAAAAATGGCTAACTAGTCTTATGCTAACATTTCATGGGATTAGGGAAAGAGATTTTCAAGGAAATAAAACCTATACTAGAAGTGGTGATGCACCAAGAAAGGGTGTTTCTAGAAAAATTTTTGGCTTTCGGGTGAAGAGAGATGTTCATGAGAAAGAATTTCATGCATTACAAACCCACTTTTACATATAGTACTTCACTCTTTTATAAGCACAATGACCTCCAAAACATAAAAGAGAAACCACAGTTTGCATAGATCACTGAAAACATGAGAGAGGCATATAGAAGAAAAAAACCATGAAAAGGACATATAACTGATCACAAATCACAATTCTCATTACTTCAAACACTTACACAGTGCCATTACATCAGTGAAAAGGCATAGGTTACCATTACAATTTGAGAAGAAAGGCTTGAAATCCTACAAATCACAACATCTTAGCTTGTGAAGAGAGGGGAAGCTTAGAAAGTGTCTAACTTGTCCAACTTGTATGACCTGTCGGAACTTACTAGTTGGAACCCTTTGGAATGAGTCTCCAACTTACATTTATAGAAGAAATTGAGAGAGAGAGGAGAGGAGTCATAAATTCCCTCCCTAAATGGAAGGCACATGATGTATCACTTATTACAGTCGGTTGAACCACTTGAAAAGGTTCCATCATGCATCATTAATGCATGTTGACATAGTCTTCTCAATTAATTAAAATAATATTTAAATAAAATATTTAAATAATAATAATAAATATTATTATTTAAAATTGTTAGTGAGAAAATTTGTCTTGTGGACAAATTGGTGGGTTTCAAGCCAACATTATGGGAATCTAAGTCCCTCTACTTGAACGATGTAGCTTTCGTATGCGCATGCGGGAAAAAGTGGATTTCAATGGTGGTCTTTCGACCAAAGATCCAATAGGGGCACTCCACTGACCCTGTGGCAAAGCTAGCAATGTCTCACTAGGGAAGAAAATTTTTCTTGGAAAGGGGAAGGGGAGTGGAAATGGAGCTAGGAGAAAACTAATGTTGTGAGTAGAATATCAGATTCCCACACACATTAATTAGAAATTTCATTTACATGCATTTATAATCAGAAGAAAAACAAATCCATAGGAGAAGCTACAAGACCGAATGAAACTCATTGGTCACAAAGTACCAATTAATTCCTCAATCAAAGAGGTAAAAATTCCTTCTTTTATTATTGAAGCTCGAGTAGAGTTTGTACATAGCTTGAGAATGGAAGAAATTTGAGGAAGAAGAGAAAATAGAAGCAATGTGGCATTTTCTGTCTTTTCCAGGTATAGAGCACTCTGGTCTTTTTTGAAATCAATCGCCAACCCCTTAGAATGGTTCTGAGGGGCCATTATATCCTTTTCCAAAATGGTTACAAATTTACAAATCATTTACACCTCTTCAAATTCCTCCATTGCGAAGAAACGCTCATGGCGGGTTAAAAACTAGATCTTACGCAACGCCTTAGAATGTTACACTTTATTTTCTAGTTTGAATACAGACTATTTGATTTTCTCTTATAACTTTGAAATCGGGCCATCCACGTGGTAGGAAGAGATTGGAGTGGGTATGGGGGAAATCCCTTTTGTTTTGTGATTTTTAGATATTTGGCAATTTGGAACAAATTGGCCGCACTTCACTTTGACTTTTCAACTAAGGTAAGTGGCACGTTTTCATGGAAATGGGGTCGTGGCCTTTTTATCAACATTTTAACATTTTTTGGAAAAAGGCTCAAAAACACAAATTCCTCCACCAACCCACTGCTCCGATTGAACTCTTGACACGTGGCATCCTCTGATTGGAAATGGGGTCGCGGCCCTTTTCTCAACATTTTAACCTTTTTTTGGAAAAAGGCTCAAAAACATAAATTCCTTCGCCAACCCGCTCTTATGCTTTGAATTTTCAACGGAGGTCTTCACCTTTAAATTTTTCCCTGTGGGCTCAAGCTTTTACCTTTTCCTTGATAGCTTGATCGGGGCTACGGGTTACTTTTTAACTTTTCACCTTTTTACAAAGAGGCTCAAAATCTCAAATCCCCCGATGGCACGCTCGTCCGCTTTGACTTTTTAATGGCGGGCTTTGCCTCTCCAATGACTCCAACCACATGGCGATCTAGTGCTGATTTAGTAATTGACCCTTTCTGCCCCACCTTCAGAATTGTGTTGTTGTGACATGTGGATCTATCCACTGAGCCTTCCATACTTAGCCGATTTTACCTTCATTTTGTACCTAGGACACGTGGAAAGCCTGCGCTTAATTGAAGACTATCCCTTGGACCCTACCCCGGAGTTGCATCATTGTGACACGTGGCTACTTCTGCTGGATTTTGAAGTATGACCAAACTACATCCAATCAGAGAGACCCACGTATCACTCGGGATGCTAAGGAAAAATTTGACGGGGAAAGAAATGCCCATCATTCCCGACTGTGGGAAAAATACACAGAGGAAGAGAACTTCGTCATTTTGAGTCCAATTTTTGAATTTCCTTTGTGAGCCAGAGGCATGGAGGAAAAACAATGATTTGATGACCCAGGCCATAGAACAAGTGAACAATTTTGATCACAAAGGAGATTGTAAAGAGGATATTTTGTGCATAGACCGAGAGATGGAGAATTTCTCAAAATGAGAAAAATAGAGATTTAAACAACACTAGGGCATGATTTTGTTATTTCTTCAAACTTTCAACTTGGCTTAAATACTTTAGGAGGATAGAGCTCAAAATTTTGAATTTAACTTGGAAAATGAAAAGTGGTTTTCGGGAGACAACAACTTAACTCTAGCTTGGGGACATGGCATGGACTGAGCATGACGAAGACATGGTATGAGGATCCAGAATCTCAATTTTTAAACCGTATAACATTGACCAGTGCCTTATCCATTGGGCCTTGTAGATTCATGTACAATTATGAGAAATAATGTAAGAAGGAGGAAACACACAACAAAAACAAAAAAACTAAACCAAAACCACACAATAGAAAAGGTAAAAACACACCTTAAAAATCACCTATGGTATAAGGCGGGGACAACCCACTTTCACTGATGATATAGTTTCAAGTATTTCCCACTTTGAGGCAATCCCAATGGTGTTCCATCCAAGTATGATAGGAGAAAAACATTCTCACCACAAGATCCATGAATTTGGAATGGGCCGAGCCATAATGAATCAAACTTTCCATGGCTGCCTTTTGGTTCTCTTCTCTTGTCCCATAGCAGGACAAAGTCTCTAACCTTGAATTCTCTTGCCTTTTCCTTCTTGTCAAAGATCTTCTTCACTTTCAATTGGTTTTCTTTAATTCTATCCACCACCTAGCCTCTGTTTTCTTCCAAACTTCTCCGGAAGAGGATCCTCTTGTCAATGGAGTCTTTGTATTGACCATCTTCTATTTCTTGCAACAACTTGAGAGCTGGAATATCAAATGTGAGAGGAATATGTGCCTCAACTCCATACAACATTTGGAAATGTGACATACCTATTACCTTCTTAGGATTGATCCTATCGGCCCACAATGCATCATATAACTTCTTGTGCAGGTTCCTTTGATTCTCATCTAGCGAACTTGCGAACAATGGTCACAATGTTCTTTTTGCTTGACTCGATTGACCATTTCCTTATGGATAGTAATTAGAAGATTGAGATAAGGAGATTCCAAAACCATAACAAAACTCGTGAGCTCCTTTGAAGAGAAATAGGTGGCATTGTCTACTACATCTTCCGTGGTACTCCAAAATAGACAAAGTGATATTCTCCTTGATGAAGTTGTAGGCTGTTTGAGTTGGCTTTGCTTGGTTGGAATGGATTCCACCCATTTAGTGAAATAATCGATTCACAGTGAGTACATAAGTATGCCATACACTTAAATGAGGATTCATAAAACCAATGAAATCTAGCCCCCACTTTGCTGAAATGGTTCTTGATCACCACAAACCCGAGTGGCAATGCAGCTAGTTGTGGCTTCCCAACAAATTGTTGGCATGATTTGCATTTGGAAACCCAATCCTGGGTGTCTAAAAATATGGAGGGCCAATAATATCTCCCTCTGAGGATCTTATGTGCGGTGACCATTGCTGAGAAATGTCCACCACAAGCTTGATCATGATATGCCTTGAGCAACTTTTCTTGTTGCTCCTTATCTAAAAACACTCGAGGAAATAGCCATTTAGGCCTCTCTTGTAAAGTGCATGATTCCAGATCACAAACTTGGCTTCCTTTAGCTTGAGTGTCCTTCTTTTTTGTAATCAAGATGAGGAGGGAATTCTCCATAAGTAAGGTAGTAAGCAATGTCAACATACCACTCATCAGTAATGGTGACAAAGAGTGCTTGTGGACTATCTCCTAAATAGGTTGAGAAAACATCATCTTTTTCTCCTCTTTGAGCCTTGAGAGCTTTATCTTCAGCGATCGGCTTGCACAAATCATTTCCTCTTTCTAGATTAGAGGGTCTAATCTCCAAGTCATGCTCTTGGGTCTTTGCAATCCAACTTCTGTCTTAGCCCCGGGATCTTGTTGAGTCAAAATGGACTTGATTGCACTTCCAGGAACCATCACCACTGTATGAGAATTGAGAATGTAGAATCTAAAACTTTTAACATCTTTGACCACTATGTAGGCATGTTTCTCCAATTGGATATACTTTAGCTCATGATTTTTCAAAGGACAACTCATGAAAGCAATGGGTGCTTCCAAACCTTCATCATTTTTTTGAACAAGGACAATAGAGAGGGTATGTTCTGATGCATAGCAATACATGATGAAATCCTTGTTGAAATATAGAGATACAAGAGTTGGAGCTTTGCAATGGCTTTCTTGATCTCCTCAAATGTTGTTTTTCCTTCCTTATTCCACTTGAAACTTGTTTGAGGCTTCATCATGGAAGTTATATTCTTAGTCAATTTAGAAAACTCAGGCACAAAATCGATGAAGGAATTTTACCTTTCCAAAGAATGAATGAAATCCCTTCTTGCTGGTTGGTAAGGCTAGTGCTTGGATAGCTCTGATCCTCTCAGGATCAATGTGTGCTCCATGTTTGTTCATAATGTGTCCTAACAAATTACCTTCTGTGACTCCAAAAATGCACTTCTTTGGATTTAGAGAAATGCCATGTTTCCTACACCTTGCAAGGACTTGCTCCAAATGACATATATGATCTCCCCTCTTCTTTGAAAAAACTGTGAGGTCATCAAGGTAAATGACAATGCAATATTTCAAATCTTTAAAGGCCAAGTCCATTTCTCTCTAGAAAGTGGCCCCAACATTGATCAAGCCAAAAGGCATTCTATTGTAGGAAAAAGTGCCCCAAGGTGTTGTGAAGGCTATTTTGTTGCAATCTTCTTCTGCCACCTTGATTTGGTTGTACCCTGAGAATCCATCAAGAAAAGAGAGCATTTCAGATCTAGTGTCTGCTTACAAAATATGATCCATGATTGGAAGAGGGTAGTTGTCCTTGAGAGAGGCCTGATTCAATTTCCAAAAGTCTACACAAATCCTTATTTCCCCATTCTTCTACCTTACCAAAGCTGACAATGTTAGCCACCCGTGTTGAATGGTGGATGGGGAAGATGATTCTAGCATTGAGCATCTTTTTCACCTCTTCTTTGATAACATCGAAATATTTGGATTGTAGGGCCTTCATTTTTTCTGAAGGGCTTAGCTCCTTGCTTTAAAGGAATGGAGTGATGCATTTCCTTTAGCTGAAAATATTTCAGTTCATCATAGGAATAGGCCAGGACATCTGAGTACTTTTTTAGTAGAGCAAAAACCTTCTCTTCTCTTCTGGTGAACAACATTTACCAATGTTAACCACCCTTGGATTCTCTGAAGTTCCAATGTTTTCTTGATCAAAATAAGATGGACACCGAGAAGACTATTTTTCTTTCTCTTGGATGAACCTGTCATGATTTTCAAAGAGATCTTCCAAAGAAACTAGGCCTTTGGGGATTTTGTTTCCTTTCGGTTTAATTACTCCCTCTTCATCAATTCCATCAATTCATTCCTTCTCTTCTTTGGGGACTGATTCATGGTGTGGTTTTCACTTCATTCGGAGAAAATATTATTGAAGTTATACCTTTTTTCTAAGAAGGCTAGGATCTGATTGTCATCATTGAAGACACACAATGATTTGCATTGTTTGTATCTTTGGTCTCGAACACCATCTCAATCATCACTTTATCCTTGCCAAAAGAAGGATGATGTGTCACTAAGGAAGCTAACACTGCTAGAGAATCAACCTTTTCATTATGCTCCCTAGGGATAGCTTTAATGGAGAATGCATTAAAGGATTCAATGCAATCCCATACTCTATTTCTATAGTAGCTAAGTATGGGGTTCTTCACCGATATTTATTAGCGAAGCTTTACCACAACCTCTGCATCACCTTTGCATCTCAACTTCTTGATTCCCATGTCCTCTGCTACATTCATGCCTAAGAGTAATGCTTCATACTCTACTGTATTATTTGTATTGTCAAATTGCAGCTTGTAGGAAAAAGGATATACCTCATTGGAGGGAGAGTATAGTACTACACCAACTCCTGAACCTACTCTGGAATGACTCCATATAAAACTCCATTGTCTAAATGTGATCTCCTTCTTCCTCCATGAGGACTAGAAGTTCTCTTGCTTTTGTGATGTAAGGAAGTATTTTCCTAGCCCACAATCTTGAAAGAGGATGTTACCTCTTGGATCATCAAATTTCCTTACTGTGAATTTCATTTTCTTGACTGGCAACAACTTCATTTATCCTTTCACTAGGATAGTTGTAGATGACCAATCCATTTTTATTTCTCCACCTAGATCTCTACAAAAAATTATGCTCAATAGCATACCAAAAGAGGCTGGGATGTCTGCCACCAAGATGGTCAGGAGTATCTTCTTGTCCGGATAATCAGCTAGTGCAACCTGAGCATCCTTGATTCTTCCTACCAATGGAACTTGTTTGGATTCCATTGAATAGCATGTGCCATTTTCCCAGTCAAAGTGAGGCCAAGAGCATTTGCAACTTTTGCTGGCATCACATTATCTGAGGCTCCAGAGTCTATGATGTAATTGTTCAACTGGAAGCCTTTGATGAGAAGTGACAGGTAAAAGGCTCAACTCTGTTGGTGTTGGAGGAACTGAGGGATAACATGTTTTGAGAAGGTGGTATGGATGGTGTGAGTAATAGGACTTTAGATATTGGGCTTGAAGAAAATGGGTTACTACATGCAAACTACCTTGATGAATCTGTCAAATTGGGCAGGATGTGTTTCTAGGTATTCAATCTCAGAGAGTTGAACTTTGGTTTTGCTTGCATGCTCCACAAAGTCAAATGGAGTTATGGTAGCTGAGTAAGAGGTTCCAGTTTAGAAGAGAATTTCTCGTAAAAACTTTTGAGTTGGGAGAAGAATCGATAAATTACTTGCACAACAAAGTAATCCTTGATAAGCGGTGAATTTGATTTCTCTTTGGCTGATTCCATGGAAGGTGGTAATGGTGATCCCCTGGTGATGATCTTGTTTAGTGGAGGCTTTAGATATCTATCTTCTTTGCTCTTCCTACTCTCAGTTGTAATTGCTGAGGATGAAACACCATTCCTGGATTGTGTATGAGTGAAAACAACACATGAAAAACTTGGAACATCTTCATCACTTTCCTCCTCATAAGCAACCTATTCAATCAGGCCATTATGCATTCCAACCTCTTCAATTTCAAGATAATTTTCATAGTCATCCATGCTTTCTTCTTTAGTTTCCTCAATGTCTTCTCCTTCTTCTGATTCCCCAGTGTCACAGATGGCATTGATTGGTGGTGCTTCAAGAGCAAGCCTACAAGGAGGTGGAGCAATTATTGGTCTATCAGGAAGATTTGGTCTCCTTAGAGCATTCCTCATTGTGATTTGTGATAGCTGTTTCTTTAAAGCAACTAGGTCATTTGCCATTTTTTGGAACATTGGATCAGTGGTGATTGAATTTGAACTCTAACCTTTTTGCTTCCCATTTGGTCCTTTCACTTTTCCAGAAAGAATTAGATCATCATTAATCTCAATTACAAAGTCTTTAGCTTCCCTCAATGTTCTTGGTTGGGCTCTTCTAAGGAAGAAACCAACTTCTGATGGCAAAGCACTGATGAAGAACCTTTTCAAGTTGTTTTCAGAGGGTACCACATCTTTTGGGATCCTTCTTGTTAACCTATCATACCTTGCTACAAAATCTCTCATTGATTCAAAGGTATCCTTCTTCATCTGAACTAATTGGACCAGTAGATCCTGACAATATTCTGTGCTCTTGAACCTGTGTTCAAAGGAACTTCTTATATCTTCCCAGCATGTGACAGATCTTGGGGGCAACATGTAAAACCATTTAGCAACTTTTTCTTGGAGTGACTCCACAAAGAGCCTAATTGAAACATCTTCATCTTCAACTCCCAACACTCCTGACAAAAGTGATGAATGCTACTACATATTATTCTAGGAGCTAAGAACCACCCCCTTTGAATTTTGGGAAGTTCTTTCTTGAGCCTCTTGGGAGCTCATGAAGTGGTTGTGGAAGAGCAAGTGGACCAGATTTCTTCCCCATGGTACGTTAGGCCCACGTACCTCACGCTCATGATCACCCATCCTATTCCTATTTCTATCATCTAGTCTTGCTAAGGTACGTCTACATACGCTTGCTCTTTCTTACGCTTTAATTTGGAGTCTTTCTATTTCTTCAAGTTAAGCCCTTATCTCCTCTTCAAAGCTTGCCTCTCTTTCAATCTCTTCAAATGTGGGATCAACTTGTCCTCCTTGCCTTAGTTGCTGGGTGTATCTTCTATCAGCCAACTTGAAAGTTTATGCTCTTCTCTGGGGTGCTGGAATTTGTCTTTGCCTTTCCAATTCAACAACATGTTCCTCTTCTAGCTCCAAAATCCTTATGGAAATGAAGTATTGATTGACACTTTGTCTATTATGCCAAATAGCTTCTCTCATATCGGAAGCAATGTCTTCTTGGATGTGAAAGAGTAAATCAGGTCTCTCAACAGGAGGATTTCCTAGAATAGCCATGATTTACATCCATGTAGTTTGTGTGATTATTCAATCTCCAGAAAATTTTCCTCTAGAATATTTTTTTGTATTTTATGACCTTGAGGTTGTTTTTAGGTGCAGATGCTACAAAATATGCCCCACGGTGGGCACCAAAAACTATTGGCGAGAAAATTTGTCTTATGGAAAAATTGGTGGGTTTCAAGCCAATGCTATGGGAATCTAAGTCCCTCTACTTGAACGGTGCAGCTTCCGTATGTGCATGCGTGAAAAAGTGGATTTCAATGGTGGCCTTTCGACCAGAGATCCAACAGGGGCACTCCACTGACCCTATGGCAAAGCTAGCAATGTCTCACTAGAGAAGAAACTTTGTCTTAGAAAGGGGAAGGGGAGTGGAAATGGAGGTAGGAGAAAACTAATGTTGTGAGTAGAATATCAAATTCCCACACACATTAATTAGAAATTTCATTTACATGCATTTATAGTTAGAAGAAAAACAAATCCGTAGGAGAAGCTACAAGACCGAATGAAACTCATTGGTCACAAAGTACCAATTAATTCCTCAATCAAAGAGGAAAAATTCCTTCTTTTATTATTGAAGCTCAAGCAGAGTTTGTACATAGCTTGAGAATGGAAGAAATTCGAGGAAGAAGAGAAAATATAAGCGAGTGTGGCATTTTTGTCTTTTCCTGTACAAAGCACTTTGGTCTTTTTTGAAATCAATTGCTAATCCCTTGGAATGGCTCTAAGGGCCATTATATCCTTTGCCAAAATGGTTACTGACTTTACAAATCATTTACGCCTCTTCAAATTTCTCCATTGCGAAGAAAATGCTCATGGTGGGTTAAAAACCAAATCTTACAACGCAAATGTACACTTGATTTGCTAGTTTGAATACAGACATTTGATTTTCTCTTATAGCTTTGAAATCGGGCCGTCCACATGGTAGGAAGAGATTGGAGTGGGTACGGGGAAATCCTTTGTGTTTTGTGATTTTTTAGAGATTTGGCAATTTGGAACAAATTGGCCCACACCCCCGCTTTGACTTTTCAACTTAGGCACGTGGCACATTTTCATTGGAAATGGGGTCGTGGCATTTTTCTCAACATTTTAACATTTTTTGGAAAAAGGCTCAAAAACACAAATTCCTCCTCCAACCCACTGCTCCGATTGAACTCTTGACACATGGCATCATCTGATTGGAAATGGGGTCATGAACCTTTTCTCAACATTTTAACCTTTTTTGGAAACAAGCTCAAAAACAAAAATTCCTCCCCTAAACCTCTCTTATGCTTTGACTTTTCAACGATGGGCCCGAGACCTTGGTGGAGCTGCGGAGCATTCTAGAACTTTTACTTCGCTTTTGGAAATTTGGTTAAATTTCCAAAAGTGCCCCGATGGCCCGCTCATCTGCTTTGACTTTTCAATGGCGGGCTTCACCTTTGACTTTTCCTTGCGGGCTCAAGCTTTGACTTTTTCCCTGATAGCCTGATCGGGGCTATGGGTTACTTTTTAACTTTTCACCTTTTTTACAAAGAGGCTCAAAATCTCAAATCCCCGATGGCCCACTCATCCGCTTTGAATTTTCAACAATGGGCTTTGCCTCTCCAATGACTTCGACCACGTGGCGATCTAGCGTTGATTTGGTAATTGGCCCTTTTGCCCCACCTTTGGAATTACGCCATTGCAACACGTGGAGCCATCCACTGAGCCTTCCATACTTAACTAATTTTACCTTCATTTTGTACCTAGGACATGTGGAAAACTTGTGCTTAATTGAAGACTGTCCCTTGGACCTTGCCCTCGAGTTGCGTCATTCTGCAACACATGGCTACTTCTGTTGGATTTTGAAATATGACCAAACCACATCCAATCAGAGAGACCCACGTATCACTCGGGGATGCTGAGGAAAAATTTGATGGGGAAAGAAATGCCCATCATTCCCGACTATGGGAAAAATACACAAAGAAAGGAACTGTGTCATTTTGAGTCCAATTTTTGAATTTCCTTCACGAGCTGGAGGCATGGAGGAAAAACAATGATTTGACGACCTAGGCCATAGAACAAGCAAACAATTTTGATCACAAAGGAGATTATAAAGAGGATATTTCGTGCACAAACCGGGAGATGGAGAATTTCTCAAAATGAACAAAACAGAGATTTAAACAGCACTAGGGCATGAATTTTGCTATTTCTTCAAACTTTCAACTTGGCTTAAATACTTTAGGAGGGAGAGAGCTCAAATTTTGAATTTAACTTGGAAAACGAAAAGCGGTTTTTGGAGACAACAAAAATATTTAAATAAAAATATTAATTTAATTAAAAAATATGGTGGGCCCCTTTTTCACTCCTAAAGTTGCAGCAAATAGATTAGACATTTGGTCTCGCTTTATGGGTCTACTCTGTTTCTTTGTGTTTTTAGCTAAGTCCCCCTTGATTGGCGGAGCAACTATGTCTGACCCTAGACCTGTGGAGGGCTTGCACTTTTTTGGGACCTTCCTCCAAAGTTGATCTTTAAAGTTACACTAAGTCAGTTACATGGCACCTTCCGTTGGCTCTGCCCTGTTTAGAATTTTCAACGTCCGGTTCTGCCTTTGGGGTTCAGACCACATGAAGGCTTCGTGCTCATTTGGGACATGCCCTTTTGATTTTACCTTTGAATTTTCATGGATGAGGCATGTGGAGGCCTCCACAGGCTTTTGGAAATTTTCAATGGTCGATGTACCCTCTTCGGACCTAGGACACGTGGATGACTGGCACTAGTTTAGGGTCTCTCTTTGTGCCGCACCTTTAAAATTGCACCGATGAGACACGTTGCACCTTCCATGGCTCTGTTCTACCTTCCTCATGTTCTAGCCCAAGTCCTTTCTATTTGAAAAAGGCTTTATGTCTAACCCAGGACACATGGAAAGCTTTCACTCATTTAGGGAATGTCCCTTGTATCTCACTTCTCGAAGGCTGCGCCGAGGTGACACATGGAACCCTCCATGGGTCATGACTTTCAACGGGCTGATGAGACCCCCTTTTAGACCATGACTATGTGGCGGGCTAACACTTGTTGGGGACTGCCTTTTGGGCTTGACCTTTGGAGATGCACCGATGAGACATGTGGCGTCATCCATTGGCCCTTCTATACTTAGCCAATTCGGGCCAGCTTTATCCTCTTTTTGACTTCTACCACTTGGTGAACCCGCACTCATTTGGGAACCTGCTCTTGATTCTTTTTTTGAAGTTACGCCAAGTTTGACACGTGGTACCTTCTAGAATTCCTTTGACTTTCTCTACGGCCATTGTAAATTTTGAGACTTTGGACATGTGGAGGGTCTGTACACATTTGGGGTATCTGTTTTGATGTGCCTTTTAGAATTACACCAAGCTGACACACGGTGCCTTCCGTGAGTTCGTTGCTTTTCCCCAAGTTGACTCACATGCAAATTCCTAAAAATTCGAGCCCTTTCTTCAATCTTCTCCTGTGAGCCTCTGGCCTCCTTTGATGTTGTTTGATCCTCCATTGTCGAGCCCACTTGCCCCTCATATTTGGGATCGATTGTGAGCCCGCTGGACTGAAACAACCCTTTCGATTTTCTTATGCAAGGTCATGTTTGACCAATTTTTCTTGGGGAAAAATTGGGATAATAGTTTGATCCCCTTTGGTTTTCTCGGTGTCACCAAAAATCCTCCATACGTGCTTTGACACTCTTGACAACTCACCTAGTTAATCGGAAACCAACTCGAAATCCTCGTGACTCATCGTCTAGCTCGAATCTCGAAACCACTATCCCCGAACTCCAAACACCACAATCTCCGAACCTCAAAGGCATAATATTCGAATCCCGAAAATCCAAAACTTAAAAATTTGGAGTTTTGGGCTTCAAAAATTTGACTCGTTCAACGTTTCTGACCCCAAAATCTCTGAAATTCTGAAATGGAATTGTCTAAAAATATTTTCTGAAACAAAAATTTGAAAGCTCAACTCAACTTGGCCTACCTTGTTCCAGAGCTCCTTTATTTTATGACAAGTCATGGATGGTTATTCCAAGGCATTTATTCTTTCAACAAGCTACGAGCTCTTTGCTTGACCACCTAAGCTCCACTTATAATTTGGCATGTTCCCTAGAGTAAGATTCTGATCTGAGCTACCAACAATTTCACAACCGGATGACATCGAGTTCAATTTTCATTATGGTTGAGATTTGTTGAGCTCATCCTTAAAACTTAGCTCGACCGATTTATTCCTAGAGCTATGCATAGCGTTGACGTCTCGAGCTCTCTATGAGGGCCCGAGCTAGCTCCCCAACCTTGTTAAACACCATGTTCCAACTTTGAGCTCGACAGACTAATTCAAACATAATCTTAATAAAATTATTTTAATTTGTATTAATGCACTTATATGTTGATTTAGGCTCAAATGAGCTATGTTTGAAGTTCCTTATTCATATGTGCTATGAAGATCCATGGAAAGGCACCATGAAGGTATAGAAAAACTCTAGAAAATTTATATACCAAATTTGAAAATTTTATCCTATAGACCCTCATTATTTATTTTTACGCGGGGAAAAAATGGACAACACCAACCTAAGCAACAGTTGGCTAATGTGCATAGAACCCATACATTGTACATGACCTCATATCTAGTGTACACCCTTGAAGCATACAGGGGAATGGTTGGGTCTTTCTACTAATGACACCAATAAGAATGCTCCAAAGATATCGGTATTATTTAAAATTGAACCTAAGAAACAACAATTATCATTTTAGGAGGGTCAATGATGCCTTCACAACATATTCGGGCTCTTAGAGGGGATACAACCATAATATTTTCTCGAGGAAGCTAAGTAATTAATATTCATTTATGGCAGTTATTACATTTAGTTCGAAAGTTCTCCTACATCAAGTTGGCATGCTTTGAAAATTATCCCTATAAGCTCCCCATGTTCTCAGTAGTGACAAAATTTCCCTAGTAGAGATTTGAAGGCAAAATGGATAAGATACCCGAGGATTTGCAAAGATAAGAAGATAGGAGGTATACAATTTCCTATCACTCTTTCTTAGGTGCAACCATTTGTGGATAGTAGGAAGAGGAAGACCTCATCTCAAATTATTTCTCTAAATTTTGATGTTGTGGCTCCTCTCCTAGAACAACTCCTACACCACCTTCTAATAAATTTAAAACTACTTCCAGTTAGTATCTTATTGTAAAGGCCATCAATTTTTGAAATTGCTAAACCCAAAATTCATAACGATGAGAAAGATTTAGTTTTAAGTGATTTGAAGCTAATAATGATTCCTTTGGGAGAATCTACATATAAGAGTGAGGTACATAATTTGAAGGAAACAATGTCTAAGATAATTGAGAGAATGGAAAAAGGAACGGTCCTAGGAGAAGCTTAAAGAACATGTATAGGTTCTCTCAGATTTTATTAGATCTCTACTTGTAAGTGAAAAGGTAATTGATCCAACTCCTTTGAATGCAATTCCTCCCCTACTATCCTAACCAATGAGGAAGTTCAAGTTATTAAGGATATCCATAAGCATGTTGCCTATGGAAAAGTGATGGAGGCAATGGTGGATGATATGCTAGTTTCAAGTCTAAATTTTATAGATGAAGCATACAAGGTATATGATAATTTTTATCAATTCAAGAAAGATTCACCACAATCATCACTGGTTTTAAAAGGATACAAAACTATGGGTGGATTGTATACAAGATCTGAGGAAAATAAGTACAATTGATGAACAGACCCTCATTACAAAGAAAGTATTTGATGATTCAAAGAACAATCTCTCCAAGAAATGGGTGCATAGTGTGGACTAGAAAATAGAGGTCCTTGAAGAGGAAATTGATGAATTGAATAACATGTTTCAAAAGGGTGAAGCTTTCAAGGCTGTGTGTAAGATGAATTTAGATACCTTCATTGCTAGTTCTTCAAATAAGACTCTATCAGTAGAAACATAGTACAAGATATTAAGATATAATTCAAGAACCTCATCAAAGAAAGAATGTTCAAGTCTAAGGATATAAAGAAAGAGAAGGTGAAGGAAATTTGTGCACTAAGGACTATAATCATTAAAGAAATCAAGGGTTTTTCACAGAATGGATATTTTTGGGAAGAAATGGAAGGTTTCTTGAACTTATGGACAAATTCCATTGCCAACACCACCATCCCAAGAGGCATGGAGATAGCTGGAACATTGGTCAAATTCAGAAATTAGATATTGAAGAAAAATACCATACATGCTTCCTCTTCAAATGTTCCTTCACTAGTGTCAAAGTATTTATTTTAAACTCTCTTTTATTCTTGAAAGTTGGCATTATGTTAATGATGTATTTTGTAATTAAGGCCAACTTAAGATACTTTTGATTAAGTATTAATGAGTAATTAAAAGAAAGTAAATGGAAAGGACTCAGTTTATAACTTCCCAAGTGGTTATAAAAGGTCTCATTAGCCATCTTTATAGTGTTGGGATTTTTTTATGGGCATGTAATATATAGAACTATAATCAATACGAAGAATATTTCTTGTTTTTGTCTTATACATTCTCCTTGTTCTATTCTTTAATTTGTTCATGTTTTTTTGTTATATTCAAGTAAGAAACTTTGTGTTCAATCTATTAGATGTGGTGTAAAAGAAATTTGTGTCTGAAGCATTTGCATCTCATGGGTTATTTGGATATATGCAAATTCATATAATTATTAAAGTTTAATGCATGCATGAGTAGGATATTTCTCTGCCATCTATTTATCTAAAAGTGTTTCTTTATTTCTCTCTCTTTATTGCATTAATTAGTGATCTTGGGTAACCAAGGAGAACACTTGTGTTCTTGATAGGTGAGAAGTGAACTTAGGATTTCCTTCCAACCAGTCTTGCTTATTTAATGTTGCTAATCCCTCTAATAAATTCTCATAATCCTCTTATCTTCTATATTGAGGATATGGTTAATATAGGAATGATTAATCATCAAAATCCTCATTCAAATATTGATAGTTTGTACATTTGTAAATAAGTAGTTTTTCTTGTTTGTTTGTGTTGAATAAGGGAACCTCTCCCATAAAGAGGAGGTACTACTTTTCCCCAAATTTTACTTATTTGCAAGTCAAATTTTACAACCAAATTTTTGGCACCCATTGTGGGGCACGTACGGTGTTGCCCACTAAAAAATTTTCAAATCAATAACAATAACATGCTAGTGGATAGAAGATATACATGAAGCCAAAGATCACAAGGTGTTGAGGATCTAAATTTTTAGTTACTATAAAAATGAGGCTTTATCATTACTCGAGAAAAAATTAATAGAAAAAAATCCAAAAGTACTCCTCCCACCAAGGACATAGCTGTAACGCATGTTAATTTTCAAACACAATCTGGTCATGTTATCCAAGCTCGGTGTTGGTTGGAGTCACAATTCCCTTACAAACAATTTTTCCTAGAATGGTTTCCAAACATTTGCCTTGGGGCCAAATATTTGGGTATTTGGCTCTTCCTCAACCATTACATGATCTTCCCAAAGGGAACATAAAAGAATTTCCCAAAATTCGAGGTGATGGGAAGGTGCACCAAGATGAACACATTGATTCATTTATCATGTCTTACAGGTTCTTGAGTCAAGCATGAGGATGTTTCTATCAGATTGTTTGTGGAAACTTTACATGAAAATGTTGCAAACTAGTTTTATCATCTTCTAGCTAGTGTCATTACCAACTATAACTCCATAAAAACATAATTTGAAAATCAGTTCAAACCTACTGAGGATGTACATGCTCTCTTGGCCCAGCTTTCATAGATAAAGAAAGAACCCTATGATCCCATGCGATAATTTGTAGCAAGATTAAACAATTTTGTCAATAAGATTCTAATATCCACTCGTCCTATGGATCAAATTCAGAAATTTTTCTTCCTAAATTCTCAATTACTAGAAGTAAGTTATGCATTAAGAAGAGCTAATCTTGCTACTTTGGATGCTGATCAAACTCTGGCTATAAGTGTCAAAGATGATATGATAATGTCTGGGAAGTTGAAAAAGGATCCCCCCAAAGTTAAGGCTTCCTCTTCAGGCACTAATTATGAGTAGCTAGTACAAAAATTGGTAAATGAACTCATAGCAATAAAAAAGCAGCTAGCTCAAAACGCCCCTTACAAGGATATCATGAGGAAGAATTTTCAACCTCAAAATCATTTTCCTCCTACCCATCCTAAACTGGAAATTGAAGCACCACCCCTTAAGGTTCTAGTCAATGCAACATGTGAAGTTCAAGAACTAGATGATGAAGTAGAAGTTGAATAATATGAGGAGCCCGGAAGAAAGCAGACGAGGTACTAGAAGAAAAGAAAATGATCCCTAAATTAATTTCCTTATCACCAAAGGGGTTGATGATGATGAAGATAATTATGATGAAGTAGTGGCAGATATGAACAGTGAATCATATGTTGTTATGACTAGAGAAAAAATGAACAAGAAGAAAGAGGTGGTTCAGCCTTCAAAAATTCCAAAGAGGTTTCGGTCACTATCCTATTCGTTGCAAAATGAAGAGCTCCTATCCCCACCACTTCCACTCAAAAGGTAAGTAACACTTCTACTTCTTCATCTTCTCAGTAGCTAAGAATAATGTATCCTCAACTCCTATGTCCAAAACAACCTTAAATGTAAAAACTAATAAGCCTAAGGCTTCCACCTCTTCTAGTGTAGATGCCCCATCTACCTCGGGATATTTTGACATAATTGATCATATCAAGAAAACCAAGATCCAAATTTCTGAAGTTGAGTTCTATCAAACTCACCCTGATGCCTTTGCCCAGGTTGTCAAGTTTGTCAAATCCAAACCTAACTCATCATCTACCACTTCCAAAGGCCTATTACCTACTCCCACCTCTTCACCTCAACAAAATTTGATGGCTACAACACCTTCTACAAATGAAAATATTGAGCCCTTTTATGTTACATTGCTCATAGCCGAACACAGGCTTAGTAATTGTGTTATTGACTCAGGAGTCTCAGATAATGTGATGCCTGTTAAAGTTTCTCATGCTAGGTTTTACATTGACACACATTTGGCTCATGTTATTCTATGGAAATCAAGGATGTGCCACTTGTTGGGAGGATCAAGGATGCCCAAGTAGCTTTTTTCGTGTTCCTAAAGTAAAGATTCAAATCTACAATTCTAATAGTAGATATTAAAAGGAATGATAACCAGATCATACCAAGCCAAGAACACAGATGCTAATCAAACACCATGATCAATAAGATGAAAGCAATTCGCCAGAATAACTTTACACAAAACCTTTGCAAACAAATGAGCAGCAATATCATATATTATTATGGAACTCAATGAAATACAATGAGAATGGGCCTTGCTTATATAGGCAAGGAATAACAATCTAAGAACCAGTCAAGGTCGTAGATCAAGCCATAAATCATGGAAAGAACTAGTCATCAAAGAACTAGTCAAGTCCATAGATTTATGAGAGAACTAGACATCAAGGATCTAGTCAATACCATAGATCTAGGAAAGAACTAGTCAATACCATAGATCAAGGAAAGAACTATACCTAACAACTAGATAATATCTCCTAATATCTAAATAAATAAAAAGAAATATCCACACACATAAGTGGGTGAGGATAAATACAATAAAGGTAAATAATGTACCTAGGTGAACATGAGCTAAGGTAAATACCTACTCTAACAAGGATCAAGGATACCCAAGTAGCTTTTGTTGTGTTCCCAAAGTAAAGATTCAAAGCTACAATTCTAGTAGCAGATATTCCACCATCTTAGGGGATGTTACTAAGAAGAAATTTTTGTGGAGAAGTGTGAGGATAAATTAAAATGGATTGGTCACATGATCTCATCCCAGTTAATGGAAAAATGAAGAAGAAGTTACTTGAGATACAAAAATAATATATTGTGAAAAAAACTAACGATCCTAAAGCACAAATTCTCTATGAAGACATTGGTCATGGTAACTATATGATCATGTTAGGAGATTAGAAGACCCTAAAGGTGTGATAGATGATCCTAATGGTGTTTGGATCCTTGAATTTTATGGTAGTTTCTCTTTAGCTAGTTCTGGAGTAGGTTTGGTTCTATCTTATCCTGAAAAGAAATATTATCCTTTCTCTATAATATCCTGTTTGAAAATATGAATAATACAACAGAATATGAAGCTCTTCTTCCGGTCTAGAAATGGGGATAAAAAAATATTTGTGCACGAGGAGATGCAAAACTCATTGTCAAACAAGTTAGAGGGATTTTTCAGGTAAAAATAAAAGGCTAAAGCATTACAAAAATCTGGTATGGGATTCAATTGAATTATTGGATGCCTTCTCCATTGAAGTTGTACCTAGAGAAAATAATACTAGGGTTGATGCCTTAGCTATATCAGGGTCCTTGCTGATCCCTCATCCTGACTTTTCCCAAGAGAAGTTTACAATTGAGATGATACATAGACCAAGTGTGCCGGATAATGTGAATAATTGGTAGGTATTCAATGATGATCAACACTTTCTCTCTTTTCTTGAGCTTAAGGAAAACTTCAGTCAATTGTATTTTGAAGGAAGTGAGTTTTTTCCTCAAGTGAGTTAGTATCATCTTCTATACTTGAAGGAGTTGAAGAAGAATCTGATAAGGATGGTTGTATAAGACTGAAAGGTAATAAGATACCTAAAGGATTGGTAAGCCTAGAAGATCTGTTTCAACAAACATGATAGGTATATCAAGTCAAAAGTATCACATGGGGCTCATCAATCAACAAAGCATGAGAAGATTAACATTGGGAGTGAAGAAGAGCCCAAGCTTGTTAATATTGGAAAATGTTGCACTCGGGAAGAAAGGAATAAAATGGTTAAATTGTTAAAAAGGTATGTTGATGTGCTGGCTTATTCATATGATGATTTGAAATATTTCAAACCAAAGGAAATGCAACATTACATTCCTCTAAAGCCAGAATCAAGGGATTCTCAAAAGAAAAGATAATATAATCCCAAGATATTCACCAGAGCTTCAGAAATTGTTAAACATGAGGATAATTTTCCTTATCCATCATTCAGCCTAGATTACCAACATTGTGCACCTCAAGAAAAAGAATGGGGAGATCCAGATTTGTGTGGATTTTAGAAACTTAAATCAGGCTTCCCTCAAGGATAACTATCCACTCCCATGATAGATCAAATCCTACAAGTTATCATTGGTTTAGAGATGTTATCTATGTTGGATGGTTTCTCAAGGTATAATCAGATTGAAGTAGATGTCCTGGATCAGCACAAGACAACTTTCACAACTCCCTAGGGTAATTTTGCATATAGAAGGATGCCATTTGGTCTCATCAATATTGGTGCCACTTTTCAAAGGGAAATGGACTTAGCTTTTGGTGATTTAAAGGAAAATTGCATTGTAATATATCTTGATGATCATTGTTTTCTCAAGAAGAGGGAGGATCATTTCCAACATCTTGAGGTTGTTCTCCAGAAGTGCAGGAAGCATGGGATATCCCTAAATCCAAAGAAGTCTATCTTTGGTGTTACGGAGGAAAGTTGTTTGGACACATTGTTTCCAAATAAGGGACCAAGATAGACCCAGAGAGATTCTAGGATATTCAAAATATTCCTCTCCCTACAAGAAAAAAAGGTGTGCACTCTTTCTTTGGAAAAATAAATTTTCTAAGAAGATTTATCCCTGATTTTGCAGAGTTGACTATGAACATAGCCCAGATGATGAATGAGAAACAATATTTTTTTGGGAATTTGAAGGGAAAGATGCTTTTGAAAATATCAAGAGAGCTATTTCCAGAACACCCATCCTTGTTTTTCTATACTTTGAGAAGGATTTCATAATCTATTGCTATGCCACTGAGAATACTTTGGCAGCCATTTTGGTACAAAAGAATCCTGAAGGGTGTGAACTTCCCATTTCTTTCATGAGTTATGTTTTGAAAGCAAAAATGGAGAAACATGCTTTTGTTGTGGTGAAGGTGGTCAAGAAATTTCACTTCTACATCATCAATTCTCACTCAGTTGTCTTTGTTCTCGAATCAACTGTTAAATCAATACTCATGCAACAGGAATTTGAGACTAAAAGAGGAAATTGAGTGGAAAAAGTGTGATTGTGACTTGGATATTAGGCCAACCAAATTAGTCTGGGGTAAAGGCATTTGTGTATTAATTGCCAATGTTTCCAAAGGTTACGTCTCTAAAGAAGAATATCTTGATATTCCCATTGTTCTCTTTCTCAGCTCAACTGATGAATGGTACACATATATTGCTCATTTTCTAACATACGAGAAGTGTTCAGCCCATTTGAATGCAAAAGAGAAAAGATATGTTAAATTGAGATATGCACAATATGTGCTTTGGGATAAATCCTTGTTTAAGAAAGAGATTGACGAATGATTTCTCAGTTGTGTGGATGATAAGCAACAGAAGAGGTTTCTCAGATAATTTCATGACCAAGATTGTGGAGGAAATTTTTCATCTACTATGACAACTCAAAAAATCCTTTGGGTAGGTACTTTTGGCCAACATTATTCCAAGATGCAAATAAGTAGGTAAACAAATGTGAAGCTTTCCAAACTTTTGTGGATGCAGACCCAAGCTAGCCACCTTACCCCTCAAGCAAGTTATCCTGGGACATCCGGTCTTATAACCACTTTAATATGAGGCTAGGTTTTCTCACTTTTGATATTTTCTATAACATCAAACAAGGCCCCAATTGCTTCAATTCTTTCTGCAGCCTCGTTCTTCTTCCTTGGAATGGAATTGATGCCAAAAGATTCAAAATATTCAATAAGATCTCATACCCAATTCTTTTAGTTCTTTAGAAGATAATTCTTAGCAGTTTTTTTCCCTCTAATTTGGTTCACAATCGTCTCACTATTTCCAAAAAATTACAAGTTCTTAATGCCTCTCTTTCTTACTCTAATGAAATCCATGGATCAAAGCTTCATACTTAGCTATGTTATTTGAGCAAGTAAATTGAAAATGGAAAGCTAAGTAGTATTTTGTACCTTGAGGTGAAATCAACATAACCCCTCCTCATGCACCTTATCTACTTCTTGAGTCATCAAATAATAGTTTCCATACCTCATTATAATATTTGCGATCTAGCTTGGTGATGCTAGGGAGAGGTGGATTTTATTTGTGCAAGCGGTAAATGCCTAACTCGGCTTCTTCCATTTCCTTGTAAGGTTAAAAAGATGCCTCTTATTTTCCCATACATCAAGAGTTAAGTCTATAATGCCTCCAACTTTAGTATCCACTTCATAAATTCTTGGAAAATCTTCTTGATCAAAAGCTAAGCAATTTACATTGATTGGGCTTGGTACATGAGGCTCAATATGAAAGTTTGAAATTTTTTCCAATATGATTATAGTCTTACATCCACACCTCATTCTAAATAGCATACGTGACCAATCAATAGACAAGTATCCTCTACCTTTAGTGGTGAATTCTTTTGACAAATACAATGCAAAGAGTGGTGGCAAGTTAATAACTAAGACATCTTGCAAGCCGTGTGACATTTGGGCATGCATGCGGTGTAAGACGTAATTCTTTAAATAATATAATTGTTTTCATTGTTGTTCCTTCCAACTGCACCACACCTCTAGAAATAAATTCATATTGCAGGGACCAACCGATCATCTATTTTTTTGGGCATCACAAAACTACTTTCTCTTGAATCAATCATGCAATTGTGTACAAGATTGTTCCCAATGATTAGAGATATATAAAATGGAGGAGGATTCATGTTTTTACCTTATTGAACTCCTTGATTACCTTATTGTGGAGCTACATTAGTGAACACCTTCTCTTAACTCTTGAATGATTCATTTCATACGAGACCAATTTGCCATGGAAGCTTGAAATGCAGATCTCTTTGGCCCAAGATAGCTAATGACTCCCACATTGAGATGTTTACATTTGTTTTCTTCATTTTCTCTATGATATTGAATGGGGATGAGCTATAATTTTTCTTCCCTTTTCTATTCACAACTTTCTCTTGCACATGAGTTGTTACAAATAGTATGTGAGCTGGTCTAGAAGGTGGTTTGGACTGACTTTGCACATTCAAAGTTGCACTTTGATCCCTAACACCTCATAGAGTTATAGAAGGCTGAGAAGAATTTGGGTTAGATGAATTCCCTTCTTCAATATTTCTCTTCTTAGACCGTGTGTTAGTTGTCACACTTTGATAAGGGGCCCGATTTATTCCATAGAAATCCTCAACTTGCCAATTCACAAGTGTGGTATCATTTGGTGGTGCCTCTTAACTAGCTTCCCGTGTTGATTATTCTCTTGATTTATCTCTTGTTCCACACCAACTGTTTTCACCATCAATGCTTGATTTAAAGCATCGTTGAAACATGTTGGCAGATTGTGAGGTTATTGCAAGGAAACACCGGTCATATTCTTGTGCCATTTTATTTTTCACTGGTACCAAGGCTCTATATGTGGATGTAACATTAGGATTATAAGGCTGAAATGGCCTATTAGTAGGAGGTTTTACCCAGATCTGATTTGTAGCTCAAGCTAGTGGCCTATTAGGTTGATACAGAGGTCTATTCGGTTGGTCTTGAGGTTGGTATGATATAAAAATTTGAGCTTATTGCCTCTTAATTGTCACCAACTCATTACCTAAGTTTTAAAACTACTTTATGATTTCTTGAGATCATTTGAAGTGCTATAAGAAGAGTTAGAAGCTTCAATACAAATCTAATTTTTGGGACAAGAATGGGAGCTAATGTAGGTGCTTGACTAGTGCTTGGATTCCCTAATTCTAGATAAAGAGGAATAGGTGGCCTAGGTGCAAGTTTACCAACTTGAATCAAATAATTTTCAGCTCTAATAACAATGTTATAGGTTATAGGTAAAGTTGTACCTCCCATAGATTGTATCATCATGGAAATATCAGAATTTAAAGCTTTTAGAAGTATAGAAAAGCACCTTTATTTGTTGGTCTCATGAAAAGTGGAATCTGGTTCCATGTCCTTTGGAATCTGAAGTTAAAATTAGCCATATGCTCATTCGGTGCTCTCTTGATTGTGGTTAACTTCTCCAATAGAGATAAATTGTCTTCCTTTCCCAAATTGACCGCAAAGATTTATGTGAAATGATCTTGAATGTTGATTGATCTTGCTCCTAGTCTCCTTAACCATTGTAGAGCTTTTCCTTTAAAAGAAGAATCCAATAATTTGACAAACATAGACATTTGCAATGTCTTGGATGGGATCAATCAGAGTTTTATGGTTCTCCCCAATGAAATATGGAATATTCTTCAATATTGCAATGGGATTGAATTTTTGCATTGAGAACAAATGGGTTGCTGCCCATGAAATTTACAAAAGGATTTTGTTGTGGTGGTGGTTGTTGATGAGCCATCTTGACTTGTCTAAGAACTCTAGTTGATTGAATAAAAGGTCTACTAGGTAGAGGTGTTGATAGTGTTCTATTTGGTGGAAATGGAGATATTTGAGATCTTCTTCCCCTTCTTCCCCTACCTAGAGATAACTACAAATATTCAAATATGCCTTCTCTAGTTTTTGACCTTGTTTGAATCCTTCTCATAAATTTGACAAGTTACGACTACTAAAATTACTCGATTTTTCCTTTTGGATTCACCAAATGTGTTTTTTTCAAATCCTCTTACGAGCTAGAGTTTACAACAAGATCACACCAATCTTGCTTGCAATAAAAATGAAAACTTGTTATGGTCCCACTAGACATGCCACAACCTGTCAATAAAAATCACAACACCCTCTAATTTCTTAGCATGTGAGTGTGTTAAGGAAAGTAGTGTGACTAAGTAACATGGGTACTATCTCCAAGTTGTGGGACTTGCTACTTGAGATAAAGCTCCAAAGAAGGTCAAGTTATGTCGACACTAAAATTGTCCTTTGTAATTTCTATTGCATTAATGTATGTATTAGGAATAGGATGTTGTTAAGTATAATTAGTAGTGGCGTCGATAGAATATAATGCCATTGTTGGTACTAGGTGCCGCTAATAATGTATTATATAGTAACCGTCAAATTACAGTGAGGAATGTTTTGGTAAAAAATAAATATTTGTCGTAAGTGGTCCGGTAATGTTAAAATGTCAAAGTTAGGGTAAGTATAGAAGTAGGGTCTACATGATTAGGAATTAGAAATATTATATTTTTAATAAGGAAAATGAATGATGTCATAAATATTTTGTGTATTTTATTTGTAAAAAAGTCTAAAAAGGTTGAACCCATGTGAAATGATAAGGTTTATCTTATCTTATAAGATAAGCTTACATGTAAAGATAAGAGTTAAGGTATGAAATATGATTCGTCAAAGTAGATTTCTTATCCTATCTTAGAAGTAGGGTGGATAAGCCTAAAAGTTCTATAAATAGAGATTTCATCCCCCTCATTTAGCATGGAAGGAAGTAGTGAGAAATATTGTATGAGGAAGTGTGTTAAGGAATCCATAATTTAGAAGGTGTGTTAGAGAAGCCATTAAGAGGTGCAATTATAAATTTTCTCCCATGGTTATTGTTAGAAGTCAAGTGGAGTTGGTAACACTTGAAATACTTCATGGGTGATATTTTAATCATTTCATGTTGATAATATAATTAACACTTATATTTCAGATTTGTTATCATTCCTTTGTATCATAGTCTATGGCATTCTTGTGTTATGTCTCATTATTGTGTTTCAGATTACTACCACCAAACTAAAATCTATGTATTAGTAAATAATCATAGCATGAGAAGTTCCTGGTGGATGATTATCATAGTGTCGATTGGTGATGACATTTTGGTTCCGTTTCGAGACCATTCCTCGTTGGTGGATTTTTTGGAGAGATATTCCCACTTAGTCAGAAATCATTTGGAGGGTAACCTTGTTTTTACTATGCATAGTAGTTACCATGGTAAAGTCACTTTTTACCATGAATAGTATTTACCACAGTAAATTCACTTTTTACCGTGAATAGTATTTACCACAATAACTTCACTTTTTACCGTGAATAGTATTTACCACAGTAACTTCACTTTTTACCATGAATAATATTTACCACAGTAAGTCAAGTTTTACCATAGTAAATATAAGTTTACCGTGGTCATTATTATTTTACTGTAGAAAGGTGTAAAGTCACTTTCTATTATAGTGATTCCAATTATTTGTGCACATAAGTCTTGTTGATTGTACTTGTGGGTTGGTATTTCACTGTGGTTACTTTTGAAAATGAGAAAGATTCTTATTTTTCAGCCCCATCTAATGAATTTGTTCCCTCTTTCATTAAATAATTTAAACGATCTTGCATTTTTAATGGTCTCATAAAAAGAGAACAATGGAATTTTTTCCTACCTTTTTAGATAGGTCAACCCTTAGGTGGTTTGAAACACTAGGTGATAATGTGAAAAATTCATGGGATTTATTAACTAAAATTTTTCTTGAAGAATTTGGTGAACAACAGAAATATGTCGATCTCATGATCAAGATCACAAAGCAAGCCCAAGGAGAGAAGGACAAGATCATAGATTATCATGCTCATGTTGTAGATTTAAGGAGAAATCTCGATGCCAAGATCTAGAAGGAAGGATTAGCAAATGGGTTGATGAATGATGTGGATAATATCTTTGTGAGAACTTCATTCTTGGGATGAAACTAGAGACCGGACAATGAGTGAAGTATGACTGCCCATCAACCCTTGAATAAGCAAAGGAGATTGCTAGAAGGAAAGAAGAAAGCATGGAAGAGGAGCCCAAAGAATTTGTTATCAAGGTGGAGCCTACACCAACACCTTTGGTCTAGACACCACAACCACTTTTGGTGAGCAAAAATCTTCCCTCTAGTACCTCCACTAGAGTATGAAGATCTCCTTAGGAAGATGGGCCAGTTAACTATTAATCTTCTTCAAGGAAAGGAATTTAGTTCCCAAAATTCCCAGGGAGATAGGGGTCCAAAAAGAAATATATCTAAAGTTGTATGTTATGGTTGTCATAAAAAGGGTCATTATAAGTATAATTGTCCAGATAGAGCTTCTACATCTAGTACAAGAGATAATGATAAAGGAAAAACACCTATGAATTATTTTGATGTAGTAGATAGGAGCATAAATAATGAAGTAGATGTGCTTGTAACAAAAAAGAAAGAAAAAGATAACCAAGATGGAAATGATCCTATGAAGATGAAAGGAGAAACTAGTAAGAAACATAAGAAAATAAATTTGGGTGTGTAGGATTTTATGATTTCACAGGGCAAGGACCATGAAGGAGTGAAGGATGAAGACCTGGAAGGAATTCATGTGCATCGAATAGTTGTACTTCACCAAAGTGTAGGAGTTGCAAGATTAAAGCAAGCAAGCTTTGTAAAGCAATGTGCATGCATATGAGAGCTCAAGATTCAAAATTAGAGTAGAATGGAATGCTTGTCTTGGCTTGTCATAGATTAAGGGAGGTGAGTACAAATAGGGAGTGAATGTGTAACTCCCATGTAAGAGAATATTCCTCCATAATGGAGAAGATGAGTTACTTTCCCAAATGGGAATGTAACTCTATGACACACTTTACACATATGACATTCGTAAGAGAATTTGTCATAACTAAGATGACACCTAGATCCATGTCCACCTAAGTGAGATGAATCACCTGGTGAGGTGAAATAACACTAAATAAGTGAAGAAAAATACCACCTACACCAACACCCCCTTCATCGTAACTTAGGATGAGGTAGCAATTCGAAAAGGAGAAATGGGTCCCGCACAAAGCCCGTGAGGTACCCACATACAAGAAACTCTCAAAAATTGGAGTAAAAGAGAAAACCAAGTAGGAAAAATTCCCACCCAAAAGAGAGACAAGTCCACTCTCTAATCTAAGAAAGATGCCAAAGATGGGTCCTGGCCACATACGAGCCTGTAAAGGTACCCATGTACAAAGAGGAAATCTCTTGGAAAGAAGAAGAAGAGAGAAGAAGAGGGAGATGAGAGGAATGCAAAGATATCATGGATGGATCCGAACTCTACAGCTCTAAGAAGAAGTCTCCTAGAAGAATGTCGATGACGAGATCCTCTACTTCTGGACTGAATAAGAGCCACCCGCACTAAACTGTGTGCCTACCCTTAGGAAGGATAGAAATGACATGCTAGAAGTCTGCCCACTCTGTGAAGGAAACTAAGGGCAGCAACACAAAGAACTCTGAGTCTGGTCCATGAAAGTGTGACATAGGTCTAGCAAGTGAGTGCAAAGGAACCAAAGGCAATGTCACAAGTGCAGAACTGTCAGAGTGTGAAGAGTGAACACCCACAAAAAGGATGTCCAAGTGATGTGAAGGTAACAGAACCCCCACAACAGAAAAGGGATCCACAAGCAAGGGTGGATCAATGAAGGTCTCTGGAAAAGTGGAAGTGGTAAGAGTCCCAGAAGGGGCACTCCCAACAACAGAGATAATGAACTCCTCTGAAATACCTGTAGATGGATGAAAAACCTATAGTAGATCACAAGTGTAATTTACGAAAAGATGACCAAGGTCAAGCAGATACTCATTCCAATGAGGGGGCTCAACAGCATGAAGAGTGATGTCAGATAGGTATGAGTCATCCAATGAAGGTAGAGGAGTGAAATGGGCCTCACACACTAAAGGTGGAAAAGAACCGGGTGTGATGACTGTATGAGACTAAATAAGAGACTGCTCGATATCTGATGAGATGTGGGATGTGTCAACACTCTTTGGAATAGTGAGAGAAGGAGGAGAAGAGTCTTCTACTACTCTCAACATCATAACTAGGTGCACAATCCTTGTCATCAGAAGTAGAATCAAACGAGTCTATGTTAGTGGAACTTGCCATCACACGAAGAAGAGACAATAGGATCAACAACAACAACAACGGTCATATGTGAAGGGTCTCCATAGAGGGACTAAAGAATGCTCTAGACACAATGGGGGGATCTAAGTCTCGCCACGTGAATCCGTAAAGACACTCGGAGACATGCATCATCAAGTGACCAAAAACATGGTCACAAGTGTCAAGGAAGTCCTCCAGATGACGATGATCAGTGGGTGTAGGAACTGGCCCAAGTAAGAAGGGTGAAAGACCCTCGTGAGCGAAGTAACATTCCATGGAAGCACACCAAGTTGAATAGTTCCTTCTACCAGTGAGAAGTGGCAGAGGCTGTAAAGAGATACTACGATGTAAAAGTCTAGAAAGATCACCATCCATGATGCGGAATCAAAAGTGTAAGGTGCATAAAAGCAAGACGTCGGACTCAGTCGATAATGCGTTTGTGCGTGAAAACCCAAGACTACTAGTGAACCCCCAGAATGTGGCACTTTATAAAGTAGTGTGTTTACAAAACTGACAATGTCATCACGTAATGTGTGAAAAATCATGCAAATTTGACTAAAGAAGCACTCAAAACCGAGCAGCGAGTCAAAATTTATAACGCAAGAAAATGATCCCCACAACTTTGATGGAAAATGTCAATAAGCCCTGCAAATGGATTAAAAAAAGTTCCCGAAATGGGTGCAAAGGGTGTCATGTGGGTACTTGTTGGAAATGGCATCAAATTTCAAGTAGGTTTTGTTTTGCTTACGAGGGGGGATTAGCCTCCTGCCAACCCTGACCTCACCCTCCGTCTTCAACACGTGTAGGAAGGGCATAATACAAGCAAAAAAGAAGCCCAAAAATTATAATGCCATGAAATAAATGTTTTTGCCTTAAAACATTAAAAAATAGGGATTGTTTTTACCGCCAAACAATTCTAAAAGGGAGTGGATGGGGGCCTACATTGCCAAGCCATGTTGGTGATAGTGGTGAAAAAAACCATCCAAGGCTACAGAGGTGTAACCATTCACTGTAGAACCAAACCAACAGGGATTCAACGCCACGTTGAGGAGAGATGGTGCCACGTGTTGGAGGATGGCCCACATCTTTGGGTGAAATTGTTCACGACAGGATGCCATCACAGGGTTGAAATGGTTATGGTGAAGGAATGGCCAGAGTTGTTGAGCACGAACAAGGGCAAGATGTGGAGAGAACACGGTCGAGTGTCCAACATGGCAAGAGGGAGTTTTAGAGCAATAAAAATCAATGTGGAGATGGAGCTCGAAGTTCAAACGTTACACGACTGGAGCAAGTCCCAACACAACGGCCAACCAGCTAAGCAAGGGTGGACACCAACCGGGGTGAGCAAAGGCACGGTGGGTAAAATGACCACACACAGTATACCAGAGCCGTATTTGGTGAGTTTTCTGGAGAGGCCAACACTAGATCAATCACGTGTAATTCAAAGGCAAAACGTCCACAAAGGTGTGAAACCCGAGACAGTAAGGATATCTCGGCTGGAAAACAAGCCCAACACCAACGCAGATGCTAGGAGGTTGGGTAGTAGATTTAACAAGGTCTCGAGTGCTCATGAAATATAGAGAAGACCGAATAACAACCTTCGGAAAGCCAAAACCGTGAAAAAAACACTAACAAATACAACACAAGCAGGAAGCTGACGTAGAACCCCAAGTAGTGAACCACTTTGAAGAACACATGTCGAAGTCGTTGAAGAGAAGTAGAAGCTAGTCAACTACACAACAAATGGTGAAAGCCAAATAATCCTAACCAAATGAGTAGAGAAAACAACTCGAGCAAAGATTATTATAACCGTTGAATGGTTAAGTAATCCCACCTGTTCTTCATGCAGCAGAGATCGGTGAGCGCATCAGAGATTCCATGTGCCAAAAGAATTAGGTAACAATGGGGAAGAGAGTAGAACCGATTTCAAACTACACGTGCTAAGGTGTGTAACAATCCAATAATGGATAAAAACACCTAATGTGCGTAACCACGTGTTGTTGGGAAAAATAAAACCACCGAGTTGTGTGCCGTGATATCATCGATAACAATGCTGTGAGGAGATTTCAACAGTGGGCAATAATACTAGGGCTAAGGTCGAGAACATTGCAAAGGAGAATGCCATGAATTATGCCAGCCAAAGCCCAAGGTTTCAATGCAGCCCGAGATGATAATAAGGAAACAAATATACAAGTTGTCTAGGCAGAGAGCATCGATTAAGGAAAGTCACAAACCAAGTAAGCTATCAACCAACGAGTGTATGGTGAAATGTTAGAATGGATCTGCAACACAATAAACTGGTATTCTTCCTTGACCCTGATCACATGTAAACCAACAAGAAACACACAAAACAAACTACTGAAAAATAACCACAAGAATCTTGAAATATGCAAGTAAAGCACATGCAAAAGCGAGAGCATGCACAAGTAACTACATGGTGGAGCAATGATGGTGAGGACCGTGATTCTGGTCCCCTTAGATTTGATACCATAAAGGAGTGAAGGATGAATTCTTGGAAGGAATTCACATGCATCGAATAATTACACTTCACCAAAGTGTAGGAGTTGCGAGATTAAAGTAAGCAAGCTTTGAAAGCAATGTGCATGCATATCGAGCTCAAGATTCAAAAATGGATTAGAATGGAATTCTTGGCTTGGCTTTTCATAGATCAAGGGAGGTTAGTAAAACTAGGGGAGTGAATGTGTAACTCCCATGTAAGAGAATATTCCTCCATAATGGAGAAGAGGAGTTACTTTCCCAAATGGGAATGTAACTCCTATGATACACTTACACATATGACAGATTCTGAATTTGTCATAACTAAGATGACACCTATACCCATGTCCACCTAAGTGAGATGACTCACCCAAAGAGGTGGAATAACACTAAATACGTGAAGAAAAATACCACCTACACCAATAGACCATACTCCATCCTAGAAGATCTATCCAAAAGGCCTACAAATATTACATATGGGTAACTTCTTGCTATGTCTTATGAGAAGAGGCAGGAGCTGCAAAGTGAATTCAATGCTTGACAAAGGAAGGAGGTTGAGGTCCCTATTTTGGAAGTAAAGGTGGATACTTATGCTCCACGAGCTGAGGTATTATGTAATGGTATTTCAATTCATGATGTCTTAGTAGATGGAGGTGTTGCACTTAATGTAATGATTGATTCTGTAATGAATATGTTGGGTTTAACAATTGATTGCCCCTCAACACTTATGTTAAGGTCATTAAATAAGGGAAAACTAAACCAGAAGGTGGTCCTATCGATGATGTGGTAATATTTGTTATGGGTGTTGTATGTGTGCTAGACTTTTAGGTGATGAAGAATGGTACCATTGTGTAATCAATGTTTTTAGGAAGGCCATGGCTAAGGAGAGTTCATGCAAGAATCTATTTAAATGAAGGATTCATGAAACTTGGACATGGCAGAGAGAGGGTGAAGATAAATGCGATCCCTCAAAGCATCATAAGGAAAAATTTGTGGATTCAAGTGATGAAACCGATGATTGGAAATCCTCCGATTACTCTAGTACTCTAGGTGAAGTGGACACGGAAGATGAAGAAAGTGAGGTTGATAGTTAAGTCATGAATATCCTTCCACTCACACCGACTCATGAACCCATAAAATTATTTGAAGAAGAAATTGATGATCTTCTATAAAAAGTAAAGATTGGTGATTCTGTGATGGAGAGTGAGAAGGAATCCTACCTCCAACTCTTTCAAAGGTACATGCACTTATTCACTATTGATCATAAGGAACTCCATCAAGTAACTTGGGTAGAACATTCTATTGAGCTAGTATATGGTGCTAAACCCATAAAGTAAATGCCATATAGAATGAATCCTAATTTTTTCAATACTGTAAAAGAAGAAATAGATAAGTTGTTTGATGTAAGATTCATATTTGTCAGGAGATTTTGGAATGGCTTTCTCCCATTGTGATCTCAATAAAAATAATAGGAAGCTACGCATTTGTGTCAATTACATGAAGCTCAACAAAGCAACAAAGAAATATCATTACCGTCTTCTATTCTCGATCAAATCTTGGACAAAGTAGTTGGTCATGAGTGGTATATTTTTGTAGATGGTCAGTAGCGGATACAACCAATTTCACATAGCGAGAAATATCAAATTGAAGACTACGTTCACCACCCCTTGGGGAACATTTTCTTATAAATTTATTCCATTTGAGTTGTGCAATGCTCCAAGAATATTCAAGCGCTTGATGAATAGGGTGTTTTAACCCTACATTGGAAGATACATCGTAGTTTTACTAGATGAATTTTGCATCTACTGGAGAAAATGGACCACCTACACTAGATGGAGACAACATTTCAAAGGTTAGATGAAGTTCAATCCTTAATAAACCCTACAAAGTGTGTCTTTGGATGTTCTAAAGGCATCTTGTTAAGGCATGTTGTATCCAGAGATGGTATTGGTACCAATCCCGATAAAGTTTCAAAATCAAAGATTTACCATTTCCTATGAATAGAAGTAAGTTGAGATCATTTTTAGGCCATGTGGGTTACTATAGAAGGTTCATCAAAAATTTATCAACGATTGCACAGCCACTAACCCAATTCTTGAAAAAGGATGTTACTTATGAACCAAGAAAAAAGGCACATGAAGCTTTTGAACAATTAAAGGAAGCTTTCTTGCCTTCACCTATTTTAAAGAATCCAGATTGAAGAAATCCATTCATTGTCTATATCGATGCTTCGTGACGCAGCCCTAGGGAGTACTGAGCCAAAAGGATGAAAATGGGAATGATCATCCAGTTTACTTTGGGAGTAGACAAATGAGAAGTGTTGAGGTAAATTATACTGTAACTGAAAAAGAGGCTCTAGTTATCATTTTTTCTATAAAGAAGTTTAGAAATTACTTACTAGGAAAACATTTACAAAAATGTAATAGATCATCGTACTCTCTAAAATATATTGTAAATAATCCTAACCCATTAAGAAGGATAACAAGATGGATAATTTTTCTACAAGAATTTGAATTTGATATTATAGATAGGCCAGGAAAGAAGCATGTCAATGCAGATGCACTCTCTCAAGCCTATGATGGTTTAGGTTCATCTTGTGATGATGATGATTTCCCATGATGCAACATTGTTGTCCTTTGACACAATCCCTAGTGAATACATAGATATTTGGAATTATTTGAATGATTTCAAGTTTCCTAATGGTGTCAATGCAAATACTAAGAGGAAGATTACTCAAGACATTCATCCATATTCTATTTTGCATGGAGTATTATTTCGATAGGGCCTAATGGATAAGTACAAGAGGGAAGTTGGATGTGATCAAGGTAAGGAGCTAATGGAATAATTCCACAATGGTACATGTGGAGGACACTTCTCTAGACAACTTACAACAAGAAGGATCTTAGATGCAGGTTATCATTAGCCCACTCTTTTTAGAGATTGTTATAATTATTGTAAGACATGTGATATTTGTAAAACACATGGGAACCATAAGACTTCAAAGATCCCCATTATGCCTAATTATTGCACTTGGTCCCTTTGAAAAGTGGGGAATAGATATTTTAGGTCCACTTCTAACTACCCCACACCAAAATAAGTATATTGTAGTTTCCACATATTATTTAACCAAGTGGGTTTAAGGAAGGCCCCTAAAAATAGCTTCCATGGATGAAGTGGCAAGATTCATGTATGATTGCATTGTCACCGATTTGGTTGTCCATTAGAAATTTTAACAGATCAAGGAAGCCACTTCATTAATGAAGTGGTAGAAGCCTTGGTAAACAAGTTTTCTATTAAGCACAGGAAGGAAACAACTTACAATCTAAGAACAAATGGACAGGTGGAGTGAAAAAATTATGTATTGTGTCAAATCCTAGCAAAAGATGCAACTTTGCAGGTACATAAGTGGCATAAAAATATTCATGTAGCATTATGGGAATATAGGGCAACATCAAAGTCAACAACATGATACCCCCCATTTCAATTGGCTTATGGCATTGATCCAGTTCTTCCTATTGAGTTTGATATTCCCACTGTGAGAGTTATGAAAAATGAAAGGATGGATGAAAGTTATTCAGTAAGAGAAATATTGGTACATCTTCATTTACTAGAGGAAATGAGGGAAACAATGAAGGATACAAGTTATAAGAAGAAGATGAAGTAGAAGGAGTACTTTGATCAAAATATCCTCTGGTCTCCATTTCAAGTAAATGACTTGGTTCTAGTATATGATTCCATATATAAAAAAAAGAAGGCAAAGAAAATTTCTTCCAAAATGGATGGGACCCTACAAAATAGTAGTTGTGCATGAGAATGGTACATATCGACTGGAGGAATTAGATGGTACTCCCATTACAAAATGGGTCAACCATGAAAAGTTAAAGATTTTCTAGGCACCGACTTTAGAATGTCCATAATAGTCTACTCCGAGGATGGAGTAGAAACTAGGGAGGGGAATATTTCGACACTAAAATTTTCCTCTGTAGTTTCTATTTCATTAATGTATGTATTAGGAATATGATGTTGTTAAGTATAATTAGTAGTGGCATCCGATAGAAGATAATGGTGCTATCGGTATGCGGCACCGCCAATAATGTACAATACAGTAACAATCAAAGTATAATAGGAATGTTGTGGTAAAAAGTAAATATTTTTCGTAAGTGGTCCGGTAATGTTAAAATGTCAAAGTTAGGGTAAGTAGAGAAGTAGAGTCTACATGATTAGGAATTAGAAATATTATATTTGTAATAAGGAAAAGGAGTGATGTCATAAATATTTTGTGTATTTTATTTGTAAAAAGTCTAAAAAGGTGGAACCCATGTGAAATGATAAGGTTTATCTTATCTTAAAAGATAAGCCTACATGTAAAGATAAGAGTTAAGGTATGGAATATGATTCATCAACGATATTTCTTATCCTATCATAGAGATAGGGTGGATAAGCCTGAAAGTTCTATAAATAGAGAGGCCACACCCTCATTTAGCATGCAAGGAAGTAGTGAGAAATATTGTATGAGGAAGTGTGTTAAGCAAGCCATAATTTAGAAGGTGTGTTAAAGAATCCATTAAGAGGTGTAATTGTGAAGTTTCTCCCATGGTTATTATTGGAAGGCAAGTGGAGTTGGTAACACTTGAAGTACTTCATGGGTGAGATTGTAACAATTTCATGTTGATAATATAATTTACACTTATATTTCAGATTTTTCATCATTCCTTTGTATCATAGTCTATGGTATTCTTGTGTTATGTTTGTTATTGTGTTTCCAGATTACTACCACCAAACTAAAAGTTATGCATTAGTAAATAATCATAGCACAAGGAGTTCCCAATGGAGAATTATCATAGTGTCGATTGGTGATGATAGTAATGTCACGCATTTCCCGCATACCCACTTTTTCCACAATTCACTCACTATGGGTATTTCTATCTTCACGTCCCAACTACTTCACGTAAGTTGGGCCTCCTGTGCTACTTTTACGGACATAACATGCACTATATGGAATCTCAAGCCATTAAATGCCCTCATTAATTACTTCTTGTTGACATTACGGATGGTTTATTCATTATTTTCACCATCATAGTCATAACCAAAGCTTTACACATCCCATTCTCGAGTTGTTTTAGCCATAGCGTAGGTCACCCCTAACCATTTTTAAAATTTCTAAGTGTTTTCACATCCCGAGAAGGCCACCATTCATTCAAAAGTTGAAGGTAGAACTTTCCTAGTCCTTTTTACTTTCTGAGGCCAATCTAATCATGTGCCCTACCGTATTTTTGTTCCCAAAGTATGTATCATCCTTTCTATTTATTCATCAACTCTTTGCTGCCATCATGAAGGTTTGCTATAAAGCCCACAAACATATTTCATCCCTTGAAACCTTCATACCTAATATAAGAGATATAAATGTGGATCACTTGGATTTCAACAAATTTTGGGCATGAATCAATAACGTGAATCTTCCACCTATGGTTAAACATATCAAATATTTCGGGATAACACATGCAGGAGGTTTCCATGTCTTAGTTAAATGTGCATACACAATTTTGGTGCGTGTTTCCCATTTTTACCCTAATACATGAGAAATCAAAGACTCTCAAGGTCAGGTACTTGCCAAATTGGACGTGGGATGTATCAATTCTAATCTTGGAATTCAATTATTTGAAGGTGCTAATGTCCTTTCCATAACACAAGATCAACATTTGTTTGACCAATAACCTAATACATATAAGTACATGATGGCTAAGTTCTAGTTCAATAACTCAAATAAAGGAGCTTCAAGATTACCTAAGACCATGTATCAAAGTGATTTCAAAGAGGAACTCTCTGACATCATCATTATCCTATCTAGGATAATGGGGCTCTCTAGAAACAAAGAATTTCATTTTTGGATGTTTCCTTTCATCAATATCATATGTGAGGGGAAAAAAATTAGACTGGGGAGAAATCATTTGTACCAACCTAACTGAACCCATACCTTGTACATGATCGCATATCTAATGTACACCATTAGAGCATACAAGGAATGGTTGAATATTTCTCCAGATGAAACTAAGAAGAATCCTCTAGTATATGAGTACTACTCAAAATTGACCCTGAAGAACAACAATCATCATTTTAGGAGGGTCAATGATGCCTTCACAATGTACATAGTCAGGCTTCTAGAAGGTGATACAACCAAAATATTTTTGAGGAAGCTAAGCAATTAATATCCATTTATGGCAGTTATTACATTTAGTTCAAAAGTTCTCCTACATTAGGTTGGCATGCTTTGAAGATTCTCCCTATAAGCTCCCCATGTTCTCGCACCGACAAAATTTCCTTGGTAGAGATTTATAGGCACTGCATAAGTTACACAGACTCCGCAAAGACAAGAAGATAGGTGGTATAAAATTCCCTATCACTCTAGGAAATTATACTTGTAGGACTACCTTAAATGCTAAGAAAATTGAGAGAACAGTGGTTTCTTTCAATTTTCATTTCTTTCAAATAAGGTCTTGTTTTGATATCAAGGGTTTCATTGAAAACAATGTAAGGATGGCCTTTTATCACCTCACCGATGTGGAAGACTACCGGTAGATCTATCGACAATTATGAAGCAAGGAGAAGATACTATGGTCGTCTTTATTTACAATAAATCAAGGATTTTGGCATCTATAAGGTACTTAATGAAATGAAAGATGATGATGAAGAGCTATAATATCTTAAGTTTTAAAAAACTATGAAGCATACTCCCCTTAAAACCATTGATCGGTTCAAGAAGGAAAAAAACTTGCAAGATATTATCAACCTAGTCTTAGTCAGGAGTAAGGTTTGGTTTGATAAGAAAAGGAGAGCCTACAGAAACAACATAGTGACATCCCCTTCTCAGGAAGCATCTTCATCTCAAAGAGATGCCTCTACTCCCACACCTGAGATACCAACTCGAATGCTCCTTCCCTCCTAAAACTTCAACCTTGGTGTATACCAAAAAGGGGAAGGTTGAAAGGATGGAAAAATTGAAAGAAGTAGTTAAAGAGGAAGATAAGCAATTATCTCCTCCAAAGAAATCTAAGGTAGTATCATATATTGAAAAAAATGTTGATATCTATGGATATGAAGAAGAAGAAACAAGAGAACATGAAGAAAGCAACCTTGGAGAAGGCAACACAGAAAAAGAAGAAGAAGAAGAAGATAAGAAAAATGATCATACCTCGAAGCTAAGACAATGGTTTCCTAGAATCATTAGTCAAAGAAGCTCCAAACATGGAAGCACTTGTTTCTAATATTCAGACATATGTTTTAGAAGTATTAGCTACACAAACCTTGAGTACAACAGGCACACTTACACTTGGACCTCTTGTTCCTTCTGCTTCTCGCACTTATTTTGCTTGGGTGCAACCATTTTTAGATAATAGGAATCGAATACCTCATCTCAAATTATTTCTCCAAAGTTTTATGTTGTGGATGCTCTTTTAGGCACAAATCCTACACCACCTTATAAGAAATTTAAAACTACTTCTAGGTTGGTATCTTATTCTAAAGGCAATCAAATTTTTGAAAGTTCTAAAACCACAATTTATAAGGATGAGAAAGATTTGGTTTTAAATGATTTGGAGCTAACAAGGATTCCTTTGGGAGAGTCCACACCCAAGAGTGAGGTACATAATTTGAAGGAAACAATGTTTAAGATAAGTGAGAGAGTGTAAAAGGGAAACAATCGAGGAGCAACTTGAAGAACATGTATAGGTTCTCTTAGATTTTATCAGATTTGTACTTGTAAGTGACAAGGTAATTGGTCCAACTCCTTTGAACGTAATGTCTCCCCTACTATCCTAACCAATGAGGAATCTCAAGTTATTAAGGATATTCATAAACATGTTTCATATGGAAAATAAATGGAGGCAATGGTGGATGATATGTTAGTCTCAAGTCTAAATTTTATGCATGAAGCATACAAGGTATATGATAATGTTTTCTCAATTCAAGAAAGATTCAAAGATAGTCATCACTAGTTTTTGAAAGGAGCTAAAACTATTGGTGGATTATATACAAGATCTGAGGATAATAAGTACAATTGATGAACATACCCTCATTACAAATAAAGTCTTTGATGATTCAAATAAAAATCTCTCCAAGAAATGGGTGTATAGTGTGGACTAGAAAAAGAGGTCCTTGAAGAGGCAACCGATGAATTGAAGAACATGTTTCAAAAGGGTGAAGCTTTCAAGGCCTATGTGTAAGATGAATTTAGAGACCTTCACCTGTCATTTCTTCAAAGATATCAAGATAGACTTCAAGAACCTCATTAAAGAAATATTGTTCAAGTCTAAGGATATAACGAAAGAAAAGGTGAAGGAAATTTGTGCACTGAGGACTATAATCATTAGAGCAATCAAGGGTATTTCACACAATGGATATTTTTGGGAGGAAATAGAAGGTTTCTTGAAATTCTAGAAAAATTCCATTGCCAACACCACCATCTCGAGAGGCATGAATATTGTTGGAACATTGGTCAAATTCGAAATCGATATTGAAGAAAAATACAATACCGCTTCCTCTTCGAATGTTCCTTCATCTAGTGTCAAAGTATTTATTTTAAAATTTCTTTTTCTTGAAATTTAACATTATGTTAATGATTTATTTTTTAGTCAATGCCAACTTATGATACTTTTGATTAAGTATTAGTGAGTAATTAAAAGAAAGTAAACTGAAAGGACTCGGTTTGTAATCTGTCCCAAGTGGCTATAAAAGGTTGTATCATTCATATTTATAGTGTTGGGATTTTGTTGATGGGCATGTAATATATAGAACTATAATCAATACAGAAGAAGATTTCCTTCTTTTTTTCTTATACATTCTCCTGTTATTTTCTTTGGTTTGTACATTAGTTTTGTTATATTCAATTAAGAAACTTTGTGTCTAATCTATTAGGTGTGGTGTAAAATAACTTTTTGTCTCAAGCATTCACATCTCATAGATTATTTGAATATATGCAAATTCATATGATTATTAAAAGTTCAATGCACACATGAGTAGGATATTTATCTACTATCTATTTGTCTAAAAGTGTTATTTTCTTTCTCTCTCTTTATTGTATTAATCAGTGATCTTGGGTGACCAGGGAGAACACTTGTGTTCTTGATAGGTGAGAAGAAAACTTAATATTTCCTTCCAACCAATCTTGCTTATTTAATGTTTCTACTCCTCTAATAAATTATCATAATCCTCTTATCTTCTTTTCTCGTATTGAGGATATGGTTAATATAGTAATGATTCCATCATCAAAATCCTCATTAAAAGATTGATGGTTTGTACATTTGTAAATAATTAGTATTTCTTGTTTGTTTCGTGTTCAATAAGGGAACCTTCCCCCATAAAGAGGAGGGACGATTGTCCCCTAACTATTTATTGTTTGCAAGTCAAATTTTAGCTTCAATGATGGTGGTTAAGGATTCTCGTAAAGGATTGAATTGGTTTGGGTTAAATAATTTGGAGGGAATAGGAAGAAAAGGTGCGGGATTGGGTGGATAATGAGATGTTTTGGTTGATTTGGATTTTTGAGTTTGATTAGATTTTTGTGGTTTAGAAGATAAATGGGATTGATTAGGCCAGGGGCCAAAGTGGATGGTTTGGGCTCGGAGGCCGAATTAGATTTGGTTAGTTTTGAAGTATATGGTTTGGGCTTAGGATTAGATTTTTTGGGATTGATAGATTTAGATTAAGGAGATGGGTGTGTTATGGAGGTCACATTAGATGTGGTTGATGGAGGTGGTGTAAGAACCACGTTAGATTCAAATTAATTTAGAGGATAAAGTAGATGAAGGTGGTGTAGAATTCTTATTAGATTGGGTAGGAGATGGAGTGGAGAGACGATTGGGATTAGAATTGTTAGGTTTGGGAGTTGGTGACGTAAGAGTCAGTTTAGATGCTTTAGGATTGGGGGTGGGAGATATGAAATAGGATTAGAGGATAGGATAGTGTGATATTTAGTTGATAAAGGGGATAGATTAAGATTGGATGTAGATGAAGAGGATGAGGGTGGTGTAGGATCCACATTAGATAGTTTATTATTGGGGTTAGAAGGGGATGAATTAGGATTGGATGTGGATAAAGAGGTTGAGGCTGAGGGTGACTTAGGATTCACGATTGATGAGATAGTTTTGACATTATTGGGCTTAGGGAATGGAGGGGATAAAATAAGATTAGATGTTGAATTATTTGTTGGATTACAGGATATGGGACTATTTAGGAGAAATTTTGTAGGATTAGATTGAGATGATGAAGATGACAAGGATGGAGGAGTAAGATGGGATGTGGGAGATAATAATTTAGGATTAGGTTATTGTGATTTTTGTGAATATGCCAATGGGACTCGATGATAGGTTTGACAATGATTATATTTAGGAGTTGAGATTTTGGATGGTGGTGCATGAGTTTTGATGGGAGGAAGGTGTGGGTCATGATGATTGATAATAGATTTTGTGGTAGGAGTTTGGGATGGTTATGTGGGTTTGAGATTAGCGGCTAGATTAACAAGGACATAAAGGAGGTCCTCTTGGTCTAGGTCAAAATTAGTGAGGGGGTAAAATTCGATGTGATTAGTTTATGGGGATAGGGTTTTATGTTATTTAGGTTGATGTGCGGATTGATATTATTTGGGTTCCTCAAGGAGGAGGTAAATGGAGTGAGGGGTAGGGATTGTAAAAGAGGAAATTGTGGATGGGTTTGGTTGATAGATGATATTTTATGGGGTGATTAATCGATGCATGATTTAATATTGGATATTTGTTGATTAAGATGTAGGGTGATTTCTAGGATATTATGATCAACATGGGACAATTTATTTGGATGAGGAGAGGATTTGTTAAGGTAGGATGTGAAATTTGATATTTGTTTATTAAGGTTTTGGATAGTGTGTGGGATAAAGTGATATGGTTGAATTTGATGGGTGGGGGATGATGCGATAACTTGGTTAATAGATTTAGAAAAGAGACAGGGGTTTGGATGTTGGTTTGGAGAGGATGGGGATTGAGGATAAAAGGCCATGGTTAGATAATATGTGTGGGGGATTAGTTTTGGATTAGGATTGATGGTGATGGGATTAGGATTAAGAATGATTAATTACAATGATGTTTGATTGATTATAATTTTAATGTGATGAAATGGCTAAGGGTGTTCACAAACAAATAATAAACATGCAACACATGCCCTAACTATTCAATTGGGTTTGCAATCAAGCTATAACCCACTTTCAAACCACACACTAATGATGGTGGCACAATTGGGTCACTACCTATGTCTCAATGTGGGGTCGGCTAGTGAGTGGTCTCGGGAGTGCGGCCTCATTACACTATAGTTCAATATGCAGCCAAATGGTTTCCTAATATAGGATGCACAAGCTTTCTAGGGGCATCCCCAATATACCTCGGTATGTGGGGCCCAAGTTCATGTTACAAGGATGGTGTCTAAGGTCCGAGTATTGGGACATGAAAGCCCTCACTTCAGTACGCTCTTAAAATAAGTAAGAACTTATCCAATAACGACTAGATAAATGGAAAAATGGTTAAATGGATCATGTTATTGAACAAATTCAACATCGAATATGTTAAAAATAAATATATCAAAGGACAATTTCTATCTAACCAGCTTAATAGAATCTCTAGTCCTTGATTCTTCACCACTCACCACCTGGTTCCTAGATGAATCCATATTTACCATTGTAGAGTTAGATACATGGACATTATGCTTTGATGGATCTTTCATACATCATGACTCAGGAGTAGGAATTTGTTTTTATCACTCCACAAGGCAACCTAATTCTCCATATCACTTTCCCTTGTACCAACAACATAGCTAAATATGAAGCACTCATTTCTAGTTTAAAAATGGCCATTTAATGGAATATCAAGCATATCAATGTCTTTGGTGATTCACAATTAATCACTAAACAAATTAATGAAAAATATGCTATGAAGGATGACAAACTAGTTCCCTACAAATGAATGGTCAAGCATTTCAAGGCTTATTTCCAACATATTCGGTTTGAGAAAGTCCCTTATACAAGTAAAAAAGAAACAGAGGCCATGTCTACCATCACCTCCCTCCTGGATATGCCCTTAAATGCATCTAATTCACAATTTTTGGTTGAGTAGATAATGGTCCCAACCTATGACATTCCTGAGTTTGAGATGGTATGTGATATTGTTGGTCCCAACTCTCCCGGTACCACAATATCTATACCTACCTCCATGACCATACTCTTCCACCCAACCTCCCTCATAGCCATCACAAATCATTCATCCAACGTGCCTCTCATTTCACTATCCTTGGTGATACCCTATATCATAGAAGCTTTGACGGAACTCTATTACGATGCCTAAATTCCCTACAATCTAAATCATCACTTCAATAAGTTCACACATGAATTTTTGGCGCTCACACAAGTGGTATGACCCTAGCTAAGAAACTTATGTGAACCAGTTACTATTGGCCCAACATGGAAAAAGATGCATGTTCATACGTCCACAAATGTGTCCCATGTCAAAAGCATGCCAACCTCATCCATGTGCCATCCCAAGCCTTGCAACCCATCACTACCCCATGGCCTTTTTCTACCTGGGTCTTGATCTCATGGGAAAATTAAATCCCACCTCCTCCGATGGTCACAAGTTTATTATTACTACAACATAATACTTCACTAAGTGGGTCAAATCCATTCCACTTACCTATGTTACTGCAAAAAAATATCCAAGTTTATCCTTAACCACATCATTTTCCGCTATGGTATTCCACTTGTCCTTATCACAAACAACAAGAATTCCTTTAAAAATCAAGAATTCTATGAACTTTGTGACCATTTCCATATCAAGCTCAAATTTTCCACTCCCTATTATCCACAAGGCAATGGCCAATCTGAAGCATCTAACAAAACACTAAAGCGTATTCTTGGAAAAATTGTGAATCAAGTAGGATGAGATTGGCACATGTAAATATATCCACCTTGTGGGCCTCACACTCCATCCATACTTCCATTGGTTCCACCCCATACTCCCTTGTTTTTAGTACTAAATCAATTTTTCCTGTTGAGATTGAGCTCTCATTCCCTCCATCACCTTTAAGAACTCAAAATCCTAGATGATAAATGCCTTCAAGCCTTGGACCATCTAAAATCCTACCAAAAATTCCTTTTCGACATTATAACAAGCACATAAAATATCGTGAGTTTGAATTTGGTGACCTAGTCCTCAAGGAAAACCAACGTAACACTGATGTCGATTGAGAAAAGAAGGGCAAGTTTGAACCTAACTGGCTCGGACCATATGTCGTCATAGCCAAATTCATCTCAAGTGATTATAATTTCGCTACTTTAGATGGGTATGAGCTGGAGGATCCCATGAATATCATGCATCTCCAACGCTTTTATGCCTAAATATCTATTACTCAAAAATCAAAATAAAATATAAATCAACAAAAAGATAATAATAAAAATGAAAATAATTTGTCAAATGGTGAAAACCAGTTTGGTGGCACCTTAGGAAAGTATCATGGCACAAATCGGCCTTAACTATGGTAAAATTAGGTCCTATGTCTACTAGAGATCTATTATACACAATCAAGCACACTAGGAGCAAACACCCCTTCATCACTACATCCCTTTTATCCCTATTCACATTTTCATCCCTATCCACATTATCCATTCTCTAAATCCAGACTTCTTCTGATCCTTCCTATAAAGCAAAGGATTTGTCATGACTAGGAATATATATCTCGAATCCTAACTAAGATCACATTGTCCACAATTAAACTTAGGGATACCGTAGCACCGAATTATATCCCTATTAAGTGCCAAGAAATGAAACCCTTGTAAGATCTTGAGGCCTTCATTTCTCTCCATCCCCCATCTACCTCCTACTACTACTCATCCCCTTCCAAAACCACTTCCTTTTCTCTCTACTATCCTACCACATTTAATGCAATGGTTATGTTGTAAATAGTTGTATAAATTTGAAAACATCCAAAGATCCATCTCATATGTAAATACCAACATTACATTTATAACATAGACAAAAACACTACCATCCAACTATCATCATATATACATCAAAATTTATACCATCAACCATAACTTACATCAAATACAACCATAATCCCATCCATAACAAATACTACCCATCATCAACATACATCACTAAACTCCATCATTATCGATATAATTAACCATAATAAAATGAGTTAGCATCCAAAATATCGTCACATCATCTCTAGACACACACACACACACACATATCAAATCCATCATCATAAATAACACTCTACACATCATATAAGCAATGTAAATAATCATCATCACATCCATAACATCATCATCATATACCATTCATAATAACATAACATTATTATCATAATCAACACATCATCAATCATATCATCTAAACACCATACCATCATCACATCAAATTTACAAAATCATCATGATATATATTAAATCATTATAGATCATCATCATCGCAACAAATTAAAGTTATAAATTATCATCACATCTATGACATTATATCATCAACATAAATTCAAATCACATCATCTCATCAAAACAACAACATAACACAACAATATCAAATGCATCACCATGAAAAATATAACCATCCTAGTCATCACAACATGTCCCATAACATGTACATGAAATAATACATCATCATACACCTCATCCAAAAACGGTAATTATACATCATGAATCAGCCATACATATATATACATCAAAACTATGACCATGTTAGTAATCATCGAACATCAATAAAAAATAACATACATATAATACAATACGATGGTGCTCATTATTATGTTGATCTACCAATGTCATCCCTTGCTCCACTTGGTGGAGGTTTTACAACACTCACAATACTTCTAGAGGTTGCGGCTTGTCCCGATCTCCAACCAAATATATGTTCTAATCTCTGTCCAAATCCATGTCCTTCTCTCTACCAATCTACATGGTCTCAAGCGTAATGTATAGAATCTAGCCTCTCCTATGTCATAATATCCTCATAATAATGCATCTCTTCCATCAAATTTTGATACTTGCTGCAATGATACAATGTCTAGGGGACCCATCCTTCCCGATATCTATGATGATCTCAGGGCAGCCACTACTCTTTCTCCCCGAGATGTACCTTGGTCTCACTCTCCCTGTTATCGCATCTAATGGGCCATACCTCTATCTATAAGTATCATGTTACTTTGGAGATATCCATCCTAGTTCTATAAATCATGATCCCACTCATGCTCTATCCGTATCACCTCCCCTTGTAATCAATCAATCTTAGGCTCCTCTCTATCTCACCACCAATGTCAACACACTCACTACTCATCTCAAGTCTTGTACATATCTCACACGAGATACACCTCTATCCCACAATCCTAATATCTCCATGGATTGCACATGAGCCTCCATCTCCAACATGTATTTTTGTTCATGTAGATTGGCACCCCCATCCTATGATCCACCTGATCCACCAACTCCCGCATCCCCAATTCACTTACTCCTCCTAACCCCGATGCATTCGATCCCCCGATCTTGATCCTCCTCTACCAAATGACCTCTCGTTATATCTGTTTGTGGTGTAAAACCACCTCTGACAATGGCCATGTAGTATCATCCACCTACATCACATCCATCTCTTACCTATTTGGACTCGTGTAGGTGAATGAACTCGACTACCGCACCGGTGGACCACCTAAAATAATCATCGGCATTGCCTCAGTAACTCCTCCTCTACCTGTATCTACAATATGTATACCACTACTTCCTACCCCTATGAAATCCCCTTGTACCCTCGATAGCGACCATGTACAAACCCCATCCCACCAAGTGGACGTGTCAATCTCGTTGGTCTAACGCCCGCCCAACACTCATCATAACCATGTATAGTCCCCTGGATCTCGTACAACCGGTAATGGTTCCCATGGAATAACCTAAACATCATCCAAAATAGATTTTGCTACCGCTACAAGAATCATGACACCCCACTCCCTCACCTCCCATATAGTCCATGTGAATATACGATAGCCCAAAGGAATGTCTTGCATAATACCAAAATGTCGTAATACGTGATATGGCCGATATCGCTCCACTGTATAGGGCTGGCCCCCAACCAAATAATATAGAGTTTGAATCATACTCAATTGTCTTTGATCTCCTCCCATGCCTCACACTACCGTAATGGTCTGTCAAGTAATATCATCTACATGTATCTCATCAATGTTTCACTTGTACTAATCCACCTCACCTAAGTGCTCCCACCTACCTCTTGTCATACGTTGACAACTCCCCACCTAGTGGTACTACCAGATCCCAATAGGCCTACCCACGAAAATGTGGTCATAACTCCATATCTGTAATAAAATCCTTGCTCCAATGCTACCACCTCCTAGATAGGCTACTTTTTGTAGATCGTGATATTATCAAGCGCTAATACCATCGTAGCCCACACAAATACCATCTCCTCCTACCACATGGCATGTACCATATCCATGAACCCAATGCTAAAATACCATCCTCCACCATCCGAGAATAGAATGTAGCATATCAACGAACACAATAACAACAATACACGCTCCATGTACCCTTATCTAAAGTACACACCTAGGTCTATCTTTATCCCCTCATGGGATGCATCCTCTGCATTAGTCAACAATCAAAATTCATGCCTAGGCCTCAACCTATGTCGACCACTAGCTCCCCTCTACAGAAGTTGGTAAAGACATTAGACATCCTCTAATGTCACCATCATCTCACCAATCGGAAACCAAAAGGTACTCATCTTCGAGTTTCACCGTTTTCTACTGATGTTGTCGAAAACTACGATTTTCCTACAAATAGAGCATCCTTGCCTCATGTATAATCCCCAACACATGTAACAACGATGCATTGTCCTCCTCTACCTCTATATCCACATCCTCTAACAAATGTATTTGGGCAGCCGACTATCGGGCCCCTAAAATATTGGCTAAGTACACAAAGGCGCATGGGCGTGTAAGGAGAAGGTGCGCAAGGCAGGGTTCTAGGAGGGTTTTAGAAGGGTTGTGTTATGCACCTGCAAGAAAAGGTCTCGTGAATTAACCATATTTGGTGTATCGGGCATGACACGACCGTGCATGCAGAGTGGATAAGGTGCCAGCCTGACAACAGGTTGGCCTAGGAAGGAATATGCCCTACGAAGAAATCTTCTAGAAGACCATCATGGAAAAAAGTGGAGAGCTCAGGCCGGAGGAGCATGCTCCCATGGAGGACCACATTCAGACACTTGGAACCGAATCTGAGGCTGCATAAGGATGAGTTGGTACTTTGGGGTACCTATAAATACAAGCGCTGTAGAAGAAAAAGAGACACAGAGAGAGATCAATAAATAACATGATCTCTCGTAGAAATGCCGCAAGGAGTCATATTGGGTTGGGGTTATAAAATTTATTTTTGAGAGATAAATGATATGGATCCAGTTATGATGCATGACTTCGGTCTTCCATAATGTGGTGTTTTGTAGTAAGCCTAATGAATGTAATGAGGTTACCAAGTTAATTGAATATGATCTTTCTTGGTTCGGATTCATACATGATTCTTCATAGTTCCTTTTCATGTATGTTTATAAGATGAATATGAATTCCTATGCATTTTCCTTTCTGTTTTGATTCAGTTCTTTAAGTCTTGTCTATCTATAATGACTACAATGATCTAGATCCATTCTAAGCTCTATGATGTTGGCATGTTTCATTCCCACTCACTTTGTTTAAAGTTTGGATCATAGTTGATGTTTTCTCTCTCAACTCACATAAAAGATATACTCGGTGCCCGCGCATGCCTCGGGTGAGCATCCAATGCCTGTTGGGTGATAGGCCAACATGCATGGGATTCCCATGTTCTTTGGTGGGTGTAAAAATGACTACACCGATCGTTAATGCCTCACTTGCACAACATATAACTAAACTCGCACACATTACATAACTCATATTAGCCTCTATATCTAATTACCCCTCTTATCAAATTCCATTTTTCATAATTTACCCATTAACCAACTTATCCATTCCAACTATGCCACATAAGCGCCATTTGGTTAACATAAAGGTTATTTCTAAAAACCTACTATTTATAATGAATACACCATTTTAAGCACATATGTGCTATTCCAAACAAATGTGCCATTATGCATCCCATTTTTTTACATATACACCATTTTCTATCACCCTTCCATCCTACTAAAAGTTCTACTATGTTCAACATATGCACCATTCTATAACACGTGCACTAATCTGCAACATAAGCGCTATTATAAATGTTATTCGAGCCCAAAAGTGTTAATTTATATCCCCTCCCTACATTCAACAAAATGTACCACATATAAATAGGGACCCATAAAATTACATCATCATTCACATGTCATGCCCATAAAACAACATGACGTGGTAGGGATTTTCCAAAGGTCGAGGGAGTCATGTCAATTGGGTCATTAAGTGGAGGATGTTGGCGTACGTGAGAGGAGATCACCGAATCCGTCATATAAAAAATTGATTTCCACCACTACCACCAAATCAAAAGGTTGAGGTGACCACATTTACGAGTTTTGGGAGGCACGTCCACATGGTTTCTCGCCATCCGTAACCATTAAGTTCATTAAACACCCAAACTCAAGAAGAAAAAAACCATTTATCCCGGTTTTGTCGAGGTGACATTCACAACAAAGGTTTTTCTATTTTGGATAATACCAGCTCACATTCAGCCCGCCACATGTCTGTGATTCCTAGGTTAGATTTTTACATTGATATTTGTTTTGGAATATTTCAAATTGCGTAAAGGATTACAGTAAGGGTTTGTGATTTTTTAAACATCTCAAATAAATGGTTTAAGGAAGTATAGGCTAAGTTACAAAAATAATTTTAAAAATTACTCATTCATGGATTAACATTACGTAGAGTCCTGTCTGGAATGAGCCAATTGTTGTCGAGTCATAGTTTACAATAAATCTACAATGTCTGTAAACCAGTTATTATAGCCAATTCAGACATTTTCTAAAGGAAGAAACCTAAACAAATTTGAAACAAATATAAATAACTTCTATTCTAAATTTAAATTTGTTGAAGTACTGTAACTCTTAATTTAGAATGGAAGTACATTATATTTACCATAAAATTGTTCTAGGTTTCTTTCTTTTAAAAGTGGGAAAATAAGCTCAAATAAATGGTATTCAAACCATGTAGATTCTTTACAAACAGTAGTACTTTAAAGCCATGTTTGAGCCATCGTTGATTAATTTCCTGCTTTCATCTCTCAATCCACACGATGTTAGCAAATTTAATAGATTGCAACATGCCAACAACTAATCTTACTCAATTGTTATGGCGAGTTACCCTGTGTAATTCATTAATCCCTATAATGTTGGTGAGAGCTACCCTCTCCACAACAATTGTCATGATAATCACTATAAATATGTTAAGAAATCTACGTTTTCTTCCTATAAATCTCATATTTCTTGTCTTCCTTGTCTGCGCTTCTCTAAAACTGAAAAACTTAACAAATTTTTACCATGCCTCTCCTATCCTATAATACCAAAAATGTATGTTTAAACCCCAAAATAAAATTCTATCCGATGCAAGAACGCAAAAAAATATGAAAGTGAAGATAAAACCAAAATATGAAATTATCATGAGAGTTCTCTTATGTATTTGTGTTCCATTGACACGTAATAGTATGTGACTACCCTCTTTTCATAAAATTCAAATTAACAATGTGTCTTAAAACAAGTATTAAATTTTTAATTAATTTAGTGTTGCAAATGATATCACAATTATTCATATAAGTTTATGTGTCATTTGATGACTTCTTTTATTAAAATTGTATAATCACCATAAAATAATAAAATTATTTATTTATCAAATCAAATATTTTCAACTAATAAATAAAAAGAACACTAAATAACTAACTTTGAGTTTGGAAAAAAACAAATATATAATATGTGAACTTTTAAAAAGATATTTTGAGTGGGCTATAAAAAAATTAATTATTAAATTCTATGTGAATAGGGACCATGAAAATATCCAACTAAAAAATGATGGAGAATGATGATTGTACATTTGCAATTGCATGCAATCATAGATTGGAGGAGATAAAATGATATATTAATTTCTTTTTTTCCCCATAACTTAAATATTGATATATTGTGGATAATGATTTAATTAATAAAATAATAATTAATTCTCATAAGTCAAAACATGATGAAAAACACATTTTGGGTTTCATCGTGTTGAAAAAAATTGTGGTTTTAATCGCTTTGAAAAACACAATTTGTTTTCTAGCACATTTGAAAAACACATTGTATTTTTCAACACGATCCAAAAACACATAGTGGTTTTCAACACATTGAAAAACACAATGGTTTTCTACATTTCTGGACTGATGTAATGAATATTTAGAGATTAACATGTGGAAAACCTTTGTGTTTTTAGCACGTTGAAAAACATAATGGTTTTCCACACATTTTCAGTTATGAAATTAAAATTTTGTAAGTCACACTAATATGACCTTAATAATAAATTTCATAAAATCCCTACACTCTTCTCATTTAATTTAGAAAAAATAGAAGTATACCAAAATTATATTTGATCAAATTAATTAACGTTGGTGTAAGTAATATCAAATACAAATGATTTTTATCGATTGCTAACAAAATATTTTTAAGACAACGTAATTATAACTTAAACAATAATATAAATATAGTTAAACAAAATGAACACATTTAATGTTATAAGTGTTTGAGATGATTCTTAATATTATCTATAAGCATAAATAAGTTCTAGATCTACATGTTGATATGTTTCTATCGTAAAAAATATAAAAATTAAAATTACATTTGCATGTGATCTTCTAGCTCTTAGTTGTAATTTCATTGCTCTTAGTTGTGTTAAATGGAATAACATTAGAGTAAGTTTTATTTTTAATATTCATTATATTTGTAAATAATGCTAATGTGTAGATAATTTGTTGTATTTTAGTAATTTTAAGGTTGTGAATGTATGATGTAAGTTGAAGTAACAAAAATTCATTGTTTTCATACTCACTCTCATTTCAATATATGGGGCATGTGCCTCTGGAAAACCATGAATAGTTTTTGTTGAAGGGTCTTTCCTCTTAGGATGCCACATTGATACACCCATAGTTGGGTGGTAGATTGTGTTGCGCAGAGGTTTTTAAAGCCACTCATCGAAGAGAAATTATTCATACATCAATTTGTCTTGGATAGTTTTTTCTGAAATTGTGTTTTCCTTTCCATATGTTTTTCATATTAGATTATGTATATTAGTTTTGTCTTATAACATACTAACATTAATTGTATGCTTCTTTTTGCATGTGTGGTGTTGTATTTAGTTACATTTTTGTTCAGTGAATATGAATACTCGAGCTTCATTCCTCCCGATCCTGTTGGTAAAATGAAGATGTACAGAAATACGAGCCTCCACATAAACTGAAGAAGATGGGAGTTCCCAAAGAAAGTTTGAAATATGCCACAGTTTATAAAAAAGTACACAATTTATAAATTATATGTATATTTTAGACAATTTAGTATGTCATTGAATACTAGTTGTTCATAATCTATATTAAACATTTCTTATTATGATTCAAAATTTTAGCACCATTTCTAAGGTTCAAATAAAATTGTGAAAATTCTACACATTATAATATTGAGTTTGTATTATCCACAAAATTTGAAATACATGCATTGTGGGAAATTTAATATGCTAGTTATTTCTATTTTTTAATAATATACACTAACAAAATATAAGTAAAACTATAGTTGTAGATAATCTACACTACTATAATTTACTCATGGATGATAAATCCTTAAACAAGGTAAAATTATTCAATCATGAATAATATACATCACCTCCAATTTTAACATTTTGTGTTGATAATCTACATAATAACCCAAATATTATTTATGAATATTTTATGAAACCAAAAATAATAACAATCATTAATCAAGTCTACCTATAAATTATCTACAATAAATTAGTGCCTTCTCTAAAATATTATATAGATATTTCACAATATAATAAAAGTCAAATTTATGATTTTAAAATATCTATATTCTTAAAGTTTAATTATGAAAAATTATGCTTTCTTTTCATATTTTTAAAAATTAATCTTTTAAAATATAATTACTACTAGAAATAGGGTCATTTATCTACATTGTTATCCATAAAATATGAGTTTGTTAAAAAATTGTGATTTACCAATATAAATAGATAGCTTTTATAATATTTACTACTTAATTAACATAATTTCATAAAAGGCAAATTAATTTTTTCATAATTTCATAAAAGACATAATTTTTTTTGGAATATCCACATTTTTAAAATTTCATTGTGGAGAAATCACATTTTTCAAATTTTTTTGAAATATCTACATTCTTGAATTTCAGTTTGTAAATTCACTTTTTTGAAAAACATAATTATAGATGGATAAAATTTAATGGTTTTATTTTTTCACACTATATATGAAACACCACTTAATACTTTGTCTTAACTCTTATAATTGTTAATTTACACTATTCGAAGATGAAAATATGTGATATTTTTCTCTCATTATTTATCTTGGTAGGAATGCAATTTCTTTTTTGGCATTACCCTTATTAGCATAAGGGTCATGCTATGTTAAGGTTTATGTTTATGTTCATGAGAAAATGTGAAGTGGAGGATTGCTTGGTAACCGTAAAATTAAAAAAATAGGTTGTCTTAGAAATCCCCACAAAAAGTCCTTTTCTATTATAATTTTTATGAGAAAATTTTATTTTACATAGATATCAACATCTATTTCCCATGTTAGAATGAATATAGATGATCATGTTTTTTTAGTGATAGATGATCATATTGTGATATGCTTGTGCACTAGAAGCAGTAATAGGCAGTCCTGTAAATTGTTATTTTCCTTGCATTTCAATACCCTCTTTTATACATGTGTTTTTTGAATTAGCCAAAAATTTATATGCTTTCAATGATTTAAGATGGTATTCATGTTGATGATGATCAATCACAACTCAAAATTCATTTTGGAAAGTATGAAATAATTGTTTCATTAACGATGCCAACTTCATGTAATAATTGTTAGGATGGGAAGGAGGCCCAAATGGCAAAGCATGTACATAGTCTTCCTATCCAAGAGATAACAGAGGAAAAGAGTCAATTTTCAAATGAAGACTTGGAATGGACCCCAATCGGGAAGAGCCTAACATTGACCTTTGTGCAACCATCCCACTTGCAAGACTAGAGGCATTTGTAAAGGGAGAAGGTTCCATAGAAAATTTTGAGACTAATTTCATCTGCACACATCACAAATTATTTTTTATACATGCTTTATGTAAACATTTTATGTTAATGTTTTTAATTACAACTACTAGTGCTCATATGGTCTTGAGGACAATAGATATAATCCAGAAATAGGTGAAAGAGTGAGCAAGTATAAAATTAAAAGGGGTTGTCAATGTCACTTCAATGTGAAGGTTTTGTATGGGGTACTGATAGTAACGATAATAATATATAATAATTTATTTCGTTGCGATGTTAATAGTGAGTGTTGTCATGGTGTACACAAAACTACCATTAATAACCATCGTGTTGTTATTTCCCCATACTTGTCAAACGAATGCAAAAGTTACATTGAGAGTCTTTTGTTGATGGGTGTTTCCGTGGACACAGTGTATGAAAAACATATAGAGGATCCATCCTTGGTGGGTATGTTGAGCAAGAGGGACCAATTCCTGAAAAGAAAGGATGTGATGAATGCATGGAAATGAGTTCACTCCAAAAGGTTTCAAAAGCACATTGATGATGTCATGAGCGTGAACTTATGGCATGCAGAGGAAAGGGACATTTTTTCTACTATCAACAACCAAATGGAACCACTATTTCATTCATTATGGGGTTGCAAACACCATGGATGTGTGAGAGAATGGTTCAACATTCGCAAAATTCCATAATATCCATGGATTCAACATTTGCTATGAACAAATATGGCATAAGTAATTGAAATGAATTTTTAAATGATTCGTTATTTTTGTAACATTAATAATGTTCTCTTTCTATTATATTAAACTTCATGATAAACTTTGATGTCATATTCCTTGCAATACCAATTATACACCTTACTTGTTTTCGATGAGCAAGAGGCTAGGGTTCCCATAGCATGGGCCATTTCATCGAGGAATAAGATTGAATACATTTACGGGTGGTTGGTGGAAGTATATAAATGAGGAAAAATTCTTCGTGTTGATTGGAATATCAATGCATTCATTACAGATGATGTGTCAGCCGAAATATAAGCCATGAGGTGTGTTTTTGGTTTTCATGTACTTTTATGCCTATGGCATGTGCGCAAGGCATGGTTGAAAAATGTGTATAAGTATTGTAGCAAGGAGTCGAGGTGGAAGATTTTTGAGAGATTAGGTACCATCATGTATGGTATGGGAATGCATGAAGATCACACCTTTCGAATGATTCAAGACTTCTTCGACGAATTCAAAGAGGAAACTCAGTTCCTCAAGTACTTCAAGAAGACATGGTGTGAGAGTGAAGGACGTATCAATGAGTACGACCATCCAAGTGTTTCCTTACTAATTTTCATCTTAAATAATTACAAGTGGTTTATAGTGTCACTGATACTTAATCTATGTGAATTGATAGCTACGTGGGAAAAAAAATTAGAAACTTCACCCATGTAAATAAGGAAACAAATGCATCCATCGAGGCCTACCATTGTTATCTGAAGACCAAATAATTGTGTGATAGACAAAAAAATGCACTCTCTAGATGGACCATTTGTTCTATACACTTGTGTACAAGGTAGAGCCATTTTACAAACACGAGGAATTTGTAACAATCCAAATTCTTGACCAACTTCAAAAAAGAAAGACAACTATTGATAGTGGTTGAGAGAGAAAAAATATTCTAGATACATATTGCATTGTACTTCATTCTGATGGTCATGAATTGTGGGTGAGGAGCCAAACAAATAGAAACACTTGGTATTTGGTAAGGCAATGTGGTGCCTTGGATATATGCGAATGTGCCTGGATACCAAAGGAAACACATGTAAGCACGTGTTGAAGGCATTGGAATTTCACAGGTGATGTTTGTCAATGTCATCTTTTCAAGCACCAGAAGTGGTAGGTAATTCAATGTGATCATATGTGCTAAGTAGCCATGTCAAATGCTAAGCATAATTCATAATGAAATAAACATCATTTTGAACTATGTTCCATTCACGTGTAGAGTCAATGCATATGCAGAGACAAGCTCAGATAGATGAAGACATGTTCCTAGATGACCCTCCTTGCCACATAAATAGTCACGATACTTGATGGTAGTGCCTTTTCATAGGCAACTACTACAAATGAGGGCTGGAATTTTTGTAGCATCCGGTAGGAGTAGCCAACAATATTTGATGGTAATGCACTTATTTTAATTCATATGATATTTATCAACACACATATTTAATGGTGTTTGTATTTGCAATGATGTTTCTTGTGTGAAAAAAACTGAATTTATGTTACATTCATGTGTAGGTGACAATGTGTATTCACAATCGAATGTTATGAATGAGTGTAGTAGCCAAAATACTTCCCTGTCCATAGAACAACGACATGCATGGATGGTATGATGTTGGTTTTTAATTCTACAATGAGGTTGAAAAACCCAGTGTATAAATAAATAACTTTCTATAGTGTCTTATATGTCACAAGTACTCCTGAAACAATTGGGGCTAGTGGGTTGATGCTAGAAAGTAATTCAAATTTTATGTTAAACACATGTAGAGACTTCTTGAAGTCAATGTTGGATACACCACCGAGTACAAATGGACAAATAAAGGCATACTTTGAATGTGTTCAGAGGTTTAGGAGAGACCTAGAAGCATCAAATGCACTAGATTTTAATTTCAAAGGAGATGTCAATGAGACAACCATCACCCACATGCATCCCTAGTTTAGTGCGAGTAAAAGACGTTACCACGGTGTAACTAAGAGGCCAATCATTGTTGAAGATTTGAACAATCATGCTGAAGACTATGAATGCTTTAAATTTCTTGACAACAATTGTGCAAGGAGGAGAGAAACGCAACAAGGGGAACCTATAGGTAAAACATTGAATTATTGGTGTGAATGTGAATTTGCAAGAAACTTTAAATTTTGAGGCAAAGACTAACATAATGATCATTTATTTTACAAGTGGCTTGAATACAGATGAAACATATCTCGTGTTGTCAACTTTTATACTTCAAAGAACTTAGTGTCTGCACAAAGTGAGTATTGAATGTCCTTAATTACAATACATTCTTTTATTATATGTATGGTACAAAGCCATGAATATTTTGTCTAATCTGTAATGTTATGTGTTGTAGATGCAAAGGATATGCAAAGAGATGTATCATAGGAAAGAGCATGTTGAGTTTTGGAAAGTAAATGTATGGAATGAAGAGCATGCCTATCTTAGAATTCAAAACATTTAAAATTCATGTATATGAGAATGTGGATATGATTTTCATATCATGCTCTAGGGGTTGGTTTCAACCCATATAAATACATTCCTTTTGATGATTCTAAGAGTATTTAAATTATGTGTTTTTTGGTCTTAGCCAATCTAGGACCACTCTTGTAATTAATATTTAGTAATCAACACTCTAAAAACAAACTATGGTTTTCAACACGGTGAAAAATGCAATGGTTTTTCAATTTTATGGAATGATGTAATTAATATCCAAGAATTATCATGTGAAAACCTTAGATGTTTTCATCTCATTGAAAACCACAAAGTTTTTTTCAAAGACACATTGAAAAACACATTGTGTTTTGTAACACTTTAAAAAACACACTGTCGTTTTTAAACATGGTGCAAAACACAAAAAAATCCATATTTCTGGTATGTCTTGTAATTAATATTGAGTAATTAGCATGTGAAAACCTTTGCGAGTTTTCGTCTCAAAAACCCACATGGTGTTTTTAAGTACGCACACTATGTTTTTCAGCACTTTGAAAAATGCAATGTGGTTTTCAAAAGGTACAAACCACGATGTTTTTCCACCTTTTTGGAATGATGTAATCAATATTAAGTAATTGGCATGTGGATAACTTATGTTCTTTTCATCTTGATGAAACATAGTGTGATTTTCAACACGTTGAAAACACTGTTGTGTTTTTTTAAGCACTTTGAAAAACGCAATGCAATTTTCAACAAGGTGCAAACCATGATGTTTTTCCACATTTTTGGACTGATGTAATTAATATTAAGTAATTAGCATGTGCTAAACCTTTGTGCTTTTCATCTTGTTGAAAAACACAATGTGTTTTTCAGCACTTTGAAAGACGCAATGTGGTTTTCAACAAGGTGCAAACCACAATGATTTTCCACCTTTTTGGACTGATGTAATCAATATTAAGTAATTAGCATGTGGATAACTTGTGTGCTTTGCACCTTGTTGAAAAAAATAGTGTGTTTTTCAGCATGTTGAAAAACATACTGTGTTTTTCAGAAATTTTATAAACACGATGTGTTTTTAGAAATTTTATAAACACAATGTGGTTTTCAACAAAGAGTAAACCAAGAAGCTTTTTCATATTTTTAGAGTAATGTAATCAATATTAAGTAATTAGCATGTGGAGAACTTGTTTTATTTTCATCTTGTTGAAACACACATTGTTTTTCAAAGACTTTGAAAAATGCAATGCAGTTTTCAACAAGGTGCAAACCACGATGTTTTTCCACCTTTTGGACCGATGTAATCAATATTAAGTAATTAGCATGTGGAGAACTTGTGTTCTTTTCATCTTGTTGAAACACACATTGTATTTTTTAGCATGTTGAAAAACACACTGTGTTTTTCAACACTTTGAAAAATGTAATGTGGTTTTCAACAAGGTGTAAACCATGAAAATTTTCCACCTTTTTGGACTGATGTAATCAATATTAAGTAATTAGCATGTGTTAAACCTTTGTGTTTTTCATCTTGTTGAAACAAAGTTTGATTTTCAACACTTTGAAAAACGTAATACGGTTTTCAAAAAGGTGCAAACCACGATGATTTTCCACCTTTTGACTAATGTAATCAATATTAAGTAATTATCATGGGGAAAACTTGTTTGTTTTTCATCTTGTTAAAAGCACAGCTTGTTTTCTAAGCATGTTGAAAAACACAGTGTGTTTTTCAACACTTTGAAAACGCAATGCGGTTTTCAACAAGGTGCAAATCATTATGTTTTTCCATCTTTTTGGACTGAGTTAATCAATATTAATTAATTAGCATATGTCAAACCTTTATGCTTTAAATATTGTTGAAACACACAGTGTGCTTTTCAGCACATTGAAAAACAAACCGTGTCGGCACTTTGAAAAATGCAATGTAGTTTTCAACAAGGTGCAAACCACAATGCTTTTCCACCTTTTTGGACTGATGTAATCAATATTAAGTAATTAGCATGTGCTAAACCTTTGTGTTTTTCATCTTGTTGAAACACATAGTGTGATTTTTAGCACGTTGAAAAACACATTGTGTTTTTTAGCACTTTGAAAAATGCAATGCGGTTTTCAACAAGGTGTAAACCACGATGCTTTTCCACCTTTTCGTATTGATGTTATTGTTATCTAAATTCAACCCCTAGGTAAACTTGGGACAGGGGAGCTTACTAGATGCGCTTCGAGATCCTCCTCAGAAACAAGAAATGAAAAATTTGATGATTTGTCTAAAAGCCCTTAGCACTGCACACAGCTCCCGACTTATTGGAATGCCAAAGAATTCGAGGGAGGTTGAAAAGGTTAAAAATTTTCCTAGTGTCCTCAATTGAGTTACTAGTGCAATGATAGGCAATGCATTGCATATGAGATCGAGCTACATATATTTGGAGGAGCTTTTAGCCCATCGAGATAGTGGTTGAGCTCGCCAAGATGGTTAGAAATCCACCAAGTTAGTTGCATGTTGTTCACTAGGCTGCCTCATTATAACCGAGCTAGAAGTAGCTCGAGTGAGCTAATCCAATGACCGAGTTGGGATTGTGCCAAGGAATAAGTGATCGAGACATTAGATGAGCTCATCGAGCTCATAACCGAGCTACCTTGGCGGTCAGTAGGGTCAAGTTACCCAAAGGAAAACTCTTGAACCAAGTTTCTCGAGTCGAATGGAGAGCCAAGCCATAAATTCACCAAACTGTCTTAAAAGCCCATTGATCCGTGGAATTAGGACCTAATATTTCATGAAGAATAGGGAAATCTCGGGCCTGGCAATTAATGGGTAAAATAGTCATAATTGGCCGAGACAAAAGCTTGTGTTTTGTGCCAAACTATTCAAATGCTACTCAGAAAACCTTGCCTCATGGACGAGCGACTACAAAGAAGAAGCAAAATAATTTGAACAACACCGCAAAGTGGAGGCACGCTGAGTTTTAGTCACAATGGTCATGTGGGTGCATAATGGGGATCCCGTAGAGCCATTTTGAGCAGGTGGTCAAGTCATAAGACTCGAGCTCTTATGAGAAAAGATCAAGTTAATTTTCATCCACAATGGCAACCATAGCTAACCAAACTAATTACCATATCAATTGAACAGTTCAGGATCACAGCTTTGATGAAGGAAAGCTACAGAGACATATATACAAGAAGATGTCTAAAGAGCAAGTCATTGCGCATGGCTCGAGCCATGACAAGGAACTTAGTAGAATCAGGACAAAGATTTGAGGTTGGTTCACCGAGACAACCTCGGTGAACCAAGTCTCGAGATCGAGGTGCAGCATTTGTGCGGTGAGTCCATGGAGTTGTTACAAGGAGCAAAAACATCGCCTGCCGCCCCAAATAATTCGTGACATGCGGGCGCGAAGACCTCGAACTCACCACAAAGGGACGTGTTGTGTGGGGATGGTGGGGTTAGAGATCCCAAATGGCACATGGGAAACTTGTGCATGGAAAACATGAAATGTCCACAATTATTATGTGCGGGACGAGGGAAAATTCAAGTTCCCACTGCAGCATCAATGAGCGGATGGGGAACCCTCATGCGGCCCAAAGAATTCGAGGAACACTATGTCGGTCGGCATGGAAGAAAGTGGTCCAAGTAAGACGGACATGAGTTCGATAAACACTCAAATTCACCATAAATAGGATATCACCGACTTATGGTGTTGAGTCAAGTCAAAACCCAATGCACAAGGCATGCACATGGAGGGTGAAGGAACTCCAACGTGCGTGTCAATGGGTAAGTCGATCTCAATGCAAAACTAAGGAACCCAACACATGGAATGATGAGTTGGCGAGATGTTACAAGGATGACTTGGTGGGTAGGTGAAGTATTAGGTGGTGATGAGTTGGAGAGATAAGGGTTCAAAGATGCATCAAGGTGAAGGAAGTGCTCGACGGTGTAAGGTAAGAGCCAACTCACCTAGTTGGATGAGTCGACAAACATATAAAACATCAAAATCATTCAACCCTTCCTTCAATGTTAAAAATGATGAAATGAAGTGCCCTACCATGTTTTAAATTCCAAAATCATTTAAATGAGTAAAATTATATTAGACAAGAGAGAAAATATTTAAAATGATGATTTCCAGCAAAGGAATTAATTCATAATCCCGTGAATATCAAGCAAGCCTGGCAATCCCAAAATAGTTGCCTCTGCTCAAAAGCTCATAAGTTGAGCATTTCTTGATGGAATTGCACAAAATTGGTCTCATTGGAATTTTGGTTCTGAGACCTTCATACATGGATCAATAAATTCTAGAATTGATGGTAAATTTTACAAGAAACATACCCAGTTCTAAACAAGGACCCTCAAAGTGGCTAGGAGTGCAATTAATGGGAATGGGTGTAACGCCCTGATTTTTGTAAGTTATCATGGTGATTATTTTTCATAATGTTGTAACTGCTGAAATGAAGGCAAACATGTTAAGATATATTTTTGATCTTAAAGGAATGTGTTGCTAATCTGGATTCTTGCATACTGTAATTTGTTTACATGGGACAGCAGTTATTATTGCTTGTATGTTTGCTGATGTGACGACAAATTTGTCGTATGCTTGCTGAACTCTATTCGCTGATTGACAGCACACCTTGAATCAATTCCATTGATCCAAGGTATGCTTTGTGGCCTTCTTGTGATCACTTTGTCGATTTACTTTTAAACTGGACTGAAGGTTGATATAAATGTGCAGCACCTGATTTCAGGTATGAACAGCTGGCACGTAGATGCCAACGGAAAAGGTTCGATTCTCGAACCATGCACTGTGTAACGCCAGATCCCGTAAGGCGATAAAGGCCTGGATGCGGGTGGCTCAGGTATGTATAACATGGGATGAAACGTCCTGCATAACGCTGAACTTGAATGTCAGTCGGAAGGACTGGATTGGAAGTTGATTAATTAAGTGTTATAGGGATTAGACCCTAATCTAACCCTAAGTCCTACCTTATATCCTAACTACTATCCTAAGTGGATTTTTAAATTCTAAGGGTGAACATAGACCTAAGTTCTATTAACCTATGACCTAGGTATGAACACTATTGTTAATCCTAAACTAATCCTAACCTAAGGAAGGGGACGCACAGACCCATGGGGGATGGAAAGGATAAGGATGGAAGGAAATTTAATGGGCATTGAATGTAGTCCTTGCGTGGACAGCGCCAGGTTTGGCGGGAACAGGAAAAAGTTAGAGGTATTCAGTTAGTTATGGGACTAAACTTGGTTTTCTTGCAAAATTTGAAATTGGCAATTCGCCAACCCAAGTCGGCAGTGGTGGCGTGAGGAAATAGGAAAAAGGCAGAGCCTTTAATGCATTTAATTTCTTGGTCTTTGCGACCAGCCCGCCTTGGAAAGAGTATGGAGGAATTTTTGATTGTTTATTGTGTTGTTCGGATTTTTGGGAAGTTGCTCTGCATTTGGTTTTTCTTGGTTCAGTCGAACCAGTTGTGTTTGGTTGCTATCTCTGTTTCTTTGGAAATTGAAGGCTATTTTCGAGCCTGTAGCAAAAAAGGTGATTGTTGGGAAGCTTGTTGTTGCCGCCGTGGAAGGAAATACCTCCTGTAGACGCGGTTTTCTTCGAGCTTCGAGGAAGAATACCAGGCATGTTAAGCCCTTCTCTTTAAAACTACTTGCTTTGCTTAAACGTCTCATTAAAACAACCCTGCTCTTCTGATGAAGGGGGTTTTGGGTTTATTTGATTGCTGTCATGACTGAGATGATTTGGGTTTAGTCGATTTTGCTGTCATGTTGAAATGATTCTGGGTAGAGTCGTTTTGTCTTGCTGTTGTGATTTGGAACAGTCTTTGCATATTCCTTGAGTTGGAAATACAACCTTCTGTGTTGGTTTGTTCGACAGTATTGGGAAATTCGTTCTTTATACTATGTTATTGTGCCTGCTGTGTGAGTTGTTTGACATTGATTCTTTACTGAAATTTTTAAAGGAAATGAGTTCCTCTTCCTTCTGTTGTTTTAGATTTTGAAGGAAATACTAATTGGGTTTTATTGAGCATTATGAGCTCGGTTTGAGGGAAGTGATAGTCATATTCTGCATGCTGTGCTTTTTCTTTTGTAAAAGAAATGGATGAATGCGACTTGGGTATTCGTGAAAGTTGGAGAAAGTAACTGTTTTTCTTCTGAACTTATGAATGATTATATTTTCTCCTTGCTGTGATGGAAAGTCGATTCTATTGCGTTTTGTGGTTGCGGTTTGATCTTCTGATTCGAACTGTCTTCGTGAATACGAACTCGGCTTTGAATTTCTGTGCAAATAAATGGAAAAACATGGGAATTAGCTTGTTGTTTGAGTCTGTCTTGACTGTACCAAGCTTACGCATTTAATACCCTATGCGGGTTTGCCTTGATAGAGGTATTGATATATGAATATTGTATTTTGAGTTCTGTACATCATTGTGAAATAGGAGAATGTTGTGTTCAGATTTAAATGATTGATCGAGAAGGAACTCGATCTGGGTATTCATTGCATATGGTATATTGAATAAAATTTGTACATGCTGTGCGAGTTGGATTTGACATCGTTTCTTTTCTGAAATTAATAAGAAACGAGTTCTTCTTCCTTTGCTGTTTTAAATTTTGAAGAAATGTTAATTGGGTTTTATTAAGCATTATAGGTTCAGCTTGATAGAAGTGACAACGGTATTTAGATTATTTTTCTGAGTGTTGTTTTCTTTCTGTACAAATGGAAGGTTGAAATGTTTCGTGGGATCTCTGATTTTGCACTGTCATTCAAAAAAAGATGAACTCGACTCGAGTGATTTTTGTTGTGTTGGAAGAAGATGGATGTTTTCTTATGTAAATAATTACAGAGATGAATTTTTCTCTTCTTGCTTGTTTGAATTCTGGAAATAGCATTAGAGCTTCACTGTACACCCGGATTAGACTTGCTGTAGGTAACAGCAATGTGCAAATTATTATTTATGAACTGTGTGCATTCATAGGTATAGAAAGTCGTGTGAATATTTGATAAAGGGACTGTATAACTGTTTATTTGGTTAGAATACAGTGAAAGAAGTATGAATTCTTCTAGTACAGTAAGAACATAGTATGCATTCTTTATATTGTTTGCTCTATGATGGATACGATGTTTTACCAACTTGTTTTTGGTATTCGTATGTGCCTGATTTAAAAGAAGTATTGATAAGGACGATAAGTTCTTCCTTGTTTTCATTTAAAGCTGATTAGGAATGGATTTATTCCTTGCTGTTGGAAAGTGAATTTTGAATGGATTTTGTAAGTTTCACTCTGAACTGTTATCTTGTTTTGTGTCTCGTTTGGATTCAATTTTCAGTACAGTCATGAGGAAAGGAATAGGAATGTGGATGGATAACTTGGAATAATGATCATTTCTTCTCTCATACAGTTGGGAATCTGTAATCGTTTAGGAACGAATTTTGTATTGCTTGGGTTTAAGCAACTATATTTATTGCTGTTTACTTCTCGTCTGTATTTGATTACTTGAAATCAAAGGAGATGCATGAACTGAAAGGAAAGTAATTGGTTTACATTTCAGTTAGATTTTATCCTTTGAATTTATTACTAATGTAAGGAAAGGAAATTGACTGCATTTAATATTATAACAGCAGTATGCATACTTGTATTCCTAGTTTTTACAGATGTTGTAATCTGGAACTGTTGAAGGAAATTACTTTTTGTAATGATCATTTGGGAAAAAGGACAGTAGTTCTTTGATTGATTGGGATGGTATTTAGATGGTTCAGTTGTCATGCTGTTCATTCTTTTTGATGCTTAATTCTTGATTGATGTTTATATTAACGTTTCATAAAAGCAGGGTTCTTTTATTGAGACAGTTAATTAGAAGCACCTCATTTTAATGACAAGTGCTTAATATGCTCAGTTCAATGAACTGACCCGTGCAAGTAATTTTGCAGATGGAATTTGAGTAAAATGAAGACATGGTTGTTTTCTGATACTTCTTTTGATTGTCTGAAGATGAATTGTATTTGTTAGTTATTATTCCTCTACGAGGAATTGTGAAAAGAAGAAAGTACATTCTTCTATCTATGAGTTGTAACGTTGTTTAATATAAACAAAGTCCAGTCATTTGGACTGGCAACTATATAGATTATGAAATGGATTGATGAATACAAATACAAGTGTGATATTTTAATGACTGTATCAGTTTGATATTGTTGATTAAATTGGGAATATAATGTTATTTCTTGATTTGGAATTATTCAATTGTCCTTGGATGGATTTAAAAAGAACTGATATCTATTCTTACCTAAATGCAACTTTTACGTTGAAATGTGCAATTAGTTCATACTTGGGTTAAGATGAATTTTTAATTGACATTAAAAAGGATTAGGAAGAACATGATCTCATAACTGATAGGTATTCGGGATTAGCTTGAAAGCTAAGGAATATCAAATAACTTAGGAGCAACCGAACCTCGTATTCGGACTCCGTTAATAGCCTCGAATGTTAAATTCAGAAAGTAAGGATATGGGATAAATATATCCAGGGCTAACAGACCTTAACTATGTAAGGTTAAGGAGAATAAATGAATATATTTATTGAGAATTAGACCTCATTTAAATGACGTCTAATAAGCTGGAATTCTGAATTTGTTTACAGTTGTGGAAAACTTGGTTAAGTTTAATAGGTTAAACTTATTAAGTCTGTCGGTAATGGGCTGCTTAATCCAATGATTAAGAAAAGAACCAAGTAGAGAAAATGCAACCCTTCGGTATGAAGGAGAAGATGCATAGTAAGCTAGAAGATGGATTTAGTCTCTCTTAGCTACATACAACTGTAACAAGAACGAGGATAAAGGATCAGCATGGTTGCTGAAAGTTGATCTTAAATATTAAGATCATAACCAAATCACTTGAGCTGGATGTGTACTCTCGATGAGAGGATTCCGTAGGACATTGACATACGCCAGCTACAACGGTGTCTTCATGAAGGCGGGGTCTTCATGATGACACAATGTTATAGCTGACATATTACAATGCCCTCCCGAATTAAATCATCAAGAATACATAGGCTGAATATTAAGTTCTTGGCTGGGGATAGGAGTATGATCACGTATACGGAGTGACTCCGGAGGACTAAAGATAACTAGACACATGGAGTCATTTAGGGACGACACCGTATGTCTGCGTATCTTTAGTTACCATGAGTGCCTTCCTATACTCGTTCATATTGCTAGTTGGAGTTAGAATTTGACCTTAAATTGGAAGGACTGGTAGGAACCAGGAAAGACCATTCTAGATAACAGGTGAAGTGAGGTGAAGGACGTATTCCATTGGTGTGTATCACATCTAGGAATATGATCATGCAAAGCATGTGAAAATCTTTGGCCAAAGTATCGCAAGTGCTGGTTGCGTTGTCCTGATCACCTAATTTAAGATGCAGGATGTTAGATGAATATCAGTAACAGATATTTAGATAGGATTCTTAAATGGATCACTTCGATAACCGGAAACGTAAAGAGAACCTTGTATATATTATACTGTGCATGAATGAACATGAAGGATCGTAGTTGCCGAGTCATGAAATGAGAGATTGTTGAAACTCCGAGCCATGAAAATGGGAGATCGGTAGTTCTTCGAGTCATTTACAGCAGCATATGGAATCTGTTATATGATTGAATGGCACTAAATGTGTGTTCCATATTGCAAATATGTGAACAGAGAACATTAGTTTTAAAAGGAAATTGTGTGTTCCAAACTGCATCGTTTGGGCAGAGAACAATTATTAAAACTGGAACGTGTGTTTGAATTATACAATTCATAACAGAGAACGTTATTTATATAAAAAAAAAAATTCCCTTGTTCTAGTATCTTAAAATGGGGATGTTACAATGGGCAACAATTTTCTCACTTCAAGTTACATATTAATCAAAGAAGATTTTTGAATATTTTTATCATGATTTCCACCCACTTTGCATAATTTATAATTGGTGTAAGGGTAAAATCTGAGTTTTCTTATTTCTCTCTCCCTTTCATTTTCTATAAAGTGATGTTTTCTCTCATTTGTAAGGGGGATAATTCTATAGCAAAACTCTATCATTTTTGTTTTGTGAAACCAATGTGCGGAATGCCTTTATAAAGAAATTTTTACATGATGATCATTGCCTTTCTCTTGTAATATAATGATCTACGCACATCATGAAGCAATATAATTATACTTAACAACATCCTATTCCTAATACATACATTAATGAAATAGAAATTTTAGAGGAAAATTTTAGTGTTGACAGAACCACCTTCTTCTGGAGGTCTATCTCAAGTAGTAAGTCCCACAACTTGGAGATAGTACCCATGTTACCTAGTCACACTACTTTCCTTAACACACTCACGTGCTAAGAAATCAGAGGGTGTTGTGATTTTGTGATGAAAATTTTTGCATGTCCAAAGGGGGACCATAAGAAGTTTTCATTTTTATTGCAGCAAGATTGGTGTGATCTTGTTGTAAACTCTAGCTCATAAGAGGATTTCAAAGAACACATTTGGAGAATCCAAAAGGAAAATCAAGTACTTTTAGTAGTCGTAGATAGTCAAATTTATGAGAAGGATTCAAACAAGGTCAAAAACTAGAGAAGAAGGCATTTTTGAATATTTACAGCTATCTCTAGGCAGAGGGAAGAAGGGGAAGAAGATCTCAAATATCTCCATCTCCACCAAATATAACACTATCAACACCTCCACCTAGTAGGCCTTTTATTCAATCAACTAGAGTTCTTAGACCAATTAGGATGGCTCATCAACAACCACCACCACAACAAAATCCTTTTGTGAATTTCATGGGCAACAACTCACTTGCTCTCAATGCACAAAATCCAATCCCAGTTGTAACATTGAAGAACATTCCATATTTCACTGGGAGAACCATACAACTCGATTGATCACATTCAAGACATTGCAAATGTTTGTGCTATACATGAGGTTAATGAAATGGATGTGGCTGTCAAATTATTGGCTTCTTATTTTAAAGGAAAAGCTCTACAATGGTTCAGGAGCCTAGGAGCAAGATCAATCAACAATCGGTATCAACAGTGTGTAACTCTTTGTGGTCAATTTGGGGAAAAGGCAGACAATTTATCTTTGTTGGAGCAATTAACCACAATCAAGAGAGTACCAAACAATCATATGGATAATTTAAACTTTAGATTCCAAAGGACATGGGACCGAGTCCACTTTTCATGAGACTAGTAGCTAAAGGTGCTTTTCTATACTTCTAAAAAATTTAAATTCTGATATTTCCATGATGATACAATATATGGGAGGTAAAACTTTACTCCGCAACCTATAACATTGCTATTAGAGCTGAAAATTATTTGATTCAAGCTGGTAAACTTGCACCTAGGTCGCATATGCCTCTTTATCCAGAATTAGGGAATCCAAGCACTAGTCAAGCACCTACATTAGCTCCCATTCCTGTCCCAAAAAATCAGATTTGTATTGAAGCTTCTAACTCTTCTTCTAGCACCTCAAATGATCTCTAAGAAGTCATAAAGTAGTTGCAAAACTTAGGTAATGAGTTGCTGACAATTAAGAGGCAATAAGCCTAAATTTTTATATCATACCAACCTCAAGACCAGCCGAATAGACCTCTCAGTATCAACCTAATAGGCCACTAGCTTGAGCTACAAATCAGATCCGGGTAAAACCTCCTACCAATAGGCCATTTCAGCCTTATAATCCTAATGTTACATCCACATATAGAGCCTTGGTACCAGTGCAAAATAACATGGCACAAGAATATGACTGGTGCTTCCTATGCAATCAACCTCATAATCAGTCAACATGTTTCAACGATGCTCTAAATCAAGCATTGATGGTGACAATGATTGGTGTGGAACAAGAGACAAATCAAGAAGAGAATCAACAGCAGGAAGCTACTCAAGAGGCACCTCCAAATGATACCACACTTATGAATTGGCAAGTTGAGGATTTCTATGGAATAAATCAAGCCCATTATCAAAGTGTGACAACTAACACACAAGCCTAAGAAGAGAAATATTGAATAAGGGAATTCATCTAACCCAAATTCTTCTCAGCCTTCTATCACTCTACAAGGTGTTAGCGATCAAAGTGCAACTTTGAATGTGCAAAGTCATTCAAAACCACCTTCTAGACTAGCTCACATACTAGTTGTAACAGCTCATGTGCAAGAGAAAGTTGTGCAAAGAAAAGGGCAGCAGAAGGATAACTCATCCCCATTCAATATCATAGAGAAAATGAAGAAAACAAATGTAAACATCTCAATGTGGGATTCATTAGGTATATCAGGCCAAAGACATCTATTGTAAGCTTCCATGGAGAATTGGTCTATATCAAATGAATCATCCAAGAGTCAAGATAAGATGTTCACTAATGCAACTCCACAAGAAGGAAATCAAGGAGGTCAACAAGGTAAAAAAATGAAGTCTCCTCTATTCTATATATCTCTGATCATTGGGAACAATCTTGTACACAATTTCATGATTGATTCAAGAGAAAACAATTTTGTGATGCCCAAACAAATAGATGATCGAGTTGGTCCTACAATATGAATTCATTTCTACAGTGTGTGGTGCAATTTGAAGGAATAACAATGAAAATAATTGGATTAATCAAAGGATTATGTCTTACACTGCATGCATGCCCAAATGTCACAGTCTTACAAGATGTCTCAGTTATTGACTTGCCACCACTCTTTGCATTTTATTTGTCAAAATAATTCACCGCTAAAATTAGAGGCTAATTTTCTAGTGATTGGTCACATATGCTATTTAGAATGAGGTATGGAGCTAAGACTACAATCATATTGGAATAAATTTCAAACTTTCATATTGAGTCTCATGTACCAAGCCCAATCAATGTAAATTGTTCAACTTTTGATCAAGAAGATTGTCTAAGAATTTATGAAGCAGATACTAAAGTTGGAGGCATTCCATACTTAACTCTTGATGTATGGGAAAATAAGAGGCATGTTTTTTATCCTTTCAAGGAAATGGAAGAAGCCAAGTTAGGAATTTATTGCTTGCACGAAGAGAATCCACCTCTCCCTAGCATCACCAAGCCGGATTGCAAAGATTATGATGAGGTATGGAACTATTATTTAATGACTCAAGAAGTAGATAAGGTGCACGAGGAGGGGTTATGTTGATTTCACCTTAAGGTACAAAATACTTGCTCAACTTTCCATTTTCAGTTTTCTTGCTCAAATAACACAACTGAGTATGAAGCTTTGATCCATGGGTTTCATTGGGTAAGAAAGAGAGGCATTAAGAACTTGTAATTTTTTAGAGATAGTGAGTTGATTGTGAACAAAATTAGAGGGAAAAACGCTATTAAGAATTATCTTCTAAAGAACTAAAAGAATTAGGTATGAGATCTTATCGAATATTTTGAATCTTTTGGCATCAATTCCATTCAAAGGAAGAAGACTGAGAGGCTACGAGACAGACTTGCAGCAATTGGGGCAGCGTTTGATGTTATAGAAAATATAAAAAGTGAGAAAACTTAGCCTCATATCAAATTGGTTGTAAGACCAGATGTCCTAGATAATAATACTAGTTGGAAAGTTTTCAAAGTGATCATCAAATAATATTTTTTTACAACAAGAAGATGAGCTCTCCCTTAGAAACCAAGACAAGTTGGAACAATAGTATGGTGACCAAATGGTTCAATTGAGAACAAACAAATTGCTAAAGGGATTTGTGACTTTGGAATCAATCTTCAACCCCAATGATCAATTCTGAAAAGAAAAATAAAACATTCAGGTAAAGGGTGAAGACTCAGAGCCTATCTTAGTTAGAGAAGGTAAGATGTTACAAATTAACGAGGTAAGTACTTAGCAAGAAAAATCTAAATTTATCCAACTTTGTCAAGAGTTTCTTGATGTATTTGTCTCCGAATTAAAAATATTTGAGGCTTAAATCCAAAATTAACACAATATACTATTGAATTGGATCTAGAATCCAAGCCCATCGTGCAAAAGTAAAGGTTGGTAAATCCTCATATTAAATCTCTCATGTGAAAATAATTGAATAAGCTAATAGAGGATAACATCATATTTCCTATCAAGCACTCAAGTTTTCTAGCAAACTTGGTGCTGGTGAGAAAGAGAATGGAGAAATCATACTATGTGTGGACTTCATTATTTGAATAGAGCATCACTTAGAGATCATTATCCACTCCCTTCAATGGAGAAGATCTTACAAGTAGTATTTGGTTTTGAAAGGTTCTCATTGTTGGATGGATACTCAGGGTTATAATCAAATTATGGTGAAAGATAAAGATCATTTCAAGACAACCTTCACTCCAAAATGAGGCACTTATGCGTATAGAAGATGCCATTTGGACTATAAAACATCGAGCAATGTTTTAGCGAGCTATGGATATGGTGTTCAAAGGCCCGATCAATAAGATAGTGCTTGTTTATCTAGATGATATCACTATGTTCTCAAAAAATGCAGCAAACCATCTCTTTCACCTAAGGCAAGTATTTCAAAGGTGTATAAGATTTGGAGTTTCCATGAATCCAAAAAAGTGTATCTTCTTGCACATAAGGCAAGTTTCTAGGCCACATTGTTTCAACGAAAGGATTGACAATTGATCTTAGGAGATTTGAAGCCATCCGAACTCTACCATTATCGAGTCACAAGAAGGCTCTCCAAAGCTTCTTGGGGAGAATAAACTTTGTCCGCATATTTTTTCCTGATTTTTCCACTTTGATGAAACCATTGACCATGATGTTAAAGAAGAGCCCGCATTCAAATGGGTAGCAGAATGTAAGGAGAGTTTTGATGCCATTTGGACTGTATCAAATGCCGAGCAATGTTTTAGCAAGCTATGGATATGGTGTTCAAAGGGATGATCAATAAGATAGTGCTTTTATCTAGATGATATCACTATGTTCTCAAAAAATGCAACAAACCACCTCTTTCACCTAAGGAAAGTATTTCAAATGTGTAGAAGATTTAGAGTTTCCATGAATCCAAAAATGTATCTTTTTGCACATGAAGGAAAGTTGTTAAGCCATATTGTTTTAAAGGAAGGATTGACAACGATCCCGAGAGAGTTGAATCTATCCAAACTCTACCATTTCCGAGTCACAATAATGCTCTCCAAATATTTTTGGGGAGAATAAACTTTATCCACATATTTGTGCCTGATTTTTCCACTTTGGTGAAACCATTGACCATGATGTTGAAGAAGAGCCTTGCATTCAAATGGACAATGGAAGGCAACGAGAGTTTTGATGTCATTAAGAATGCAATATCTCAAGTTCGACTCTTATCAACCTAGGTTTCTCTAAAGATTTCATACTCTATGATTTCGTGAGGTTCGAAACAATCTTGACCATCTTGTTACACCCGAATAAAGATATTTTGGAGCATTCCATAGAATTCTTCAGCCAAAGCAAGGAAGATTATGAGGTGAAGTAATCATTTATTGAAAAACATGTCTTAGATGTCATTAGAATCCTCGAAGAAGTTTAGATACTTGGTCTCAAACAATAAGATTCAATTGTTAGTATATCATATGGGGTTAAGGACTTTATTTTGAATAAGGGTTTAAATGAGAAGAGAGTAGGTTGAATCACTCATGTGATGGAGTATGAAATTGAGAAAAAGTGACCAAGATGGTCTCGTGGCAAGGGATTGTGTGAGAAAATTTTCTCCAAACAACATGCTAAGTTAAATGATGAAAAGAATTTATCTTGGTGCTACAAAATGAGCAAGAATAGTTAGGCGATAGTGCACCCACTCCATGTTAGACTCTAGATTTGGTGCATTATCTTCAAACAGTCTATGCCCTTGAATGTGACGAAGCAAAGAGAATTTAATTTAGATTATAGTCCATTCCATATATGTTTATTAATGGTACCTCATTCAAGAAATATGTGAATGGAGTTATCCTAAGGTGTGTCCTAACAAATCAGATTGAGAAATTTTTGTACGAGTTCCATGACAGAGAGAGTGGAGGTCACTTTTCTCTTCGAGTAACACCTCCCGAGATCATGAAAGCTAGTTACTATTGGCCTGCAATGTTTAGTGATTGTTACTCATGGATTAAAAAGTGTAAAATATGTGTAGGGAAGGAAAAACTAGCAGCACTACCACTTCATCCAATCTTAGTGGACCAGCCCTTCATGTAATGGGGATTGGACTTCATTAGATTCATCAATCTGAATTCAAGCCAAGGCGATAAGTGGATACTCACGGCAATTTATTTTTTCACCAAATGGACTGAAGCGGTGGCACTCAAGGAAGCAAATGAATCTACCATCTCATAATTTTATGAAGGCATAATGACCATATTTGGTGTACCTACTACTATCATATCAAATAATGCATTGGATTTTCTTGGCACAAAGATCATTGAATGGGTTGTTAGAAATGGAATATATCTCAACACCTCATCAAAATATTACCCTAAGGGTAATGGCCAAGCAGAGTCCATAAACAAGAAATTGTTGAGAATTATAAGAATAAATCTTCATGAAAATAAAAGAACTTAACACAAAAATCTCAAATCAGCCTTGTGGGCTGATAGAATCACACCCAAAAGGTCTACAAGCGGTTCTCCATATGATTTGGTATATGGAAAAGAAGCAAGATGTTGCTGATATCACTTGAGTTTTTGGCATTGGAGATCATGAAGCAATTGGAATTAGCTGATTTTGAACCCATGGAAATCAAGTATGTGGACCTAATGGAATTGGAAGAAACAAGAGAGCATGTAATGTCGTTGGTCCGAAAATGTCACGTGGACGATCTATGGATGACGAGCCAACAAGTGTTGCAGGCTTAGCCCCTCTTTGAGACAAAAAGCGAAACCGGTTTATTGCTATTTCTACTAGCGAGAACCTATGCAAGTCTCACATTCTGCCTTCGGGGTTGGGATCTCATCCCAAAGAGAGTATTCCGTGCTGCAAAAAGAAAGGAATGAAAGAGGGAGAAGAGAAAGAACAGATCCGAAGGGAGAAAAGAAATGAATTCCAAAGCGAGAAAGGTCGGAGATTTATGTTTTTAGTTTGGTAGTAAATGAGCCAAACCTACTTGCATAAATAAACAAAGCAATACTTGATAAACAAATGACGGAAAAGTAGACATGAATCCAACAGATTAAACACATACGTATCTAACATAAGAAAGATCTAATGTATAACACAAATTATTGAGCACAAAGTCTCGAATAATTGTATTACCGTTCTTTTCTCACATAAGAAAGTTCAAAGTCTTTCTCTCCTCACTTCTATTTCTATCTCGAAAATGTTCACCCATATCTCAACACAACAAGTGTTGGGGTATTTATAGAAGAAGGAGAGAAAAGAAGGCAAAAAGGAGCCAACAACTATTTACAAAGATATTTTTGGATCCCAAGAAGAAACCACTCTTTAGTGTAAAAGGGTGCACTTTTCATCGTGTCGCCAGGAACTTATGCCCTTTGGCGCATTCTTCAAAGATGTCGACATCACATTGTCGGCGCCTTTGGAAATGGGTGCACTTTCAAAGCATGTCGACATCACATTCGTCACACCTTTGGAAATGGGCGCACTGCTCAAAGATGTCAACAGAACTTATCAGCGCCCTTTGGAAATGGGCGCACTTATCAGCATGTCGACAGGAACTTATCAGCGCCCTTTGGCGCATTCTTCAGCATGTCGACAGGAACTTATCAGCGCCCTTTGGCGCACCTTTTGTTGTGTTAACATGAACTTCCATGCACCTTGGCGCACCATTTGGCATGTCAACATGAACTTCCTTGCGCCTTGGCGCACCATTTGTCATGTCAACATGAACTTCCTTGCGCCTTTGGCGCACCATTTGTCGTGTCAACATGAACTTCCTTGCGCCTTGGCGCACCATTTGTCATGTCAACATGAACTTCTTTGCGCCTTGGCGCACCATTTTTGTCGTGTCAACATGAACTTCTTTGCGCCTTGGCGCACCATTTGTCGTGTTAACATGAAATTCCTTACGCCCTTTGGCGCGCACTTTTCAAAGATGTCGACAGGAACTTAGCAGCGCCCTTTGGCGCATTCTTCAAATGTCGACATCACATTGTCGCGCCTTTGGAAATGGGTGCACCGTCAAAGATGTCGACATCACATTATCGGGCGCCTTTGGAAATGGGTGCACCATTTGTCGTGTCAACATGAACTTCCTTGCGCCTTGGCGCACCATTTGTCGTGTCAACATGAACTTCCTTGCGCCTTGGCGCACCATTTGTCGTGTCAACATGAACTTCCTTGCGCCTTGCGCACCATTTTTCAAGTGTGTTAACATGAAATTCCTTACGCCCTTTGGCGCACTTTTTCAAGATGTCGACAAAGAACTTAAGCGCCCTTTGGCGCATTCTTCAAACATGTCGACAGAACTTCCTTGCGCTTTTCTCGAAAAGACCGAAAATGGCTAAGTCCTTAAAACTTGATTTTCGGAAGAGAATTTTGGGCTTCTTTCGAACGTTGTCAAACTTCCTTGGGGCCAAAACAAAATTTTTGGGTATGGTTACCTGCAAATTTCCCTTGACAATTTTGCAGGATAACAGCTGGCTCTTTCTGGGGACTATCTTTGAGTGAAACTCGGGGGTAGAGAATCCCAGTTCACATGTGCCTATCCATTGGGTACGGAGTCAAAAACAAGGGGGACCGGAGGGAGAACGAAAGAAACACACGACAAAAGCAAACACACGACAAAAGCAAACACACAACGAAAATAAACTGTACAAAGAAGAGAGCAAGCTCTACTTCCTGAAGATCTTGAGATGTTGCCCGCTATAGGGAAGTGGGAGTTCAGCTCCATCCAGATACGAGAGATAGAAACTATTCTCTCCATTGAGTTGCTTGATTTTGAAGGGCCCTCTCCATAGGGAATCAAATTTTCCGTGCATGCCCTTTGGTTCTCTTCGCTTGTCCCAAAGAAGGACGAGATCTCCTACTTGAAAATTCCTCTGCTTGGCTTTCTTATCAAAAAGCCTCTTTACTTGATTCTGATGTTCAGTGATCCTGTCGACCACCCTTACTCTCTTTTCTTCAAGTTCTGCAAGATACATGATTCTCTTTTCTAGAGAATTCTGAAAAGTTTCATCTTCGATTACTTGTGCCAAGCGTAGAGCAGGAAGTTCCGCGGAAATGGGAAGTTCGGCATCAGTGCCATATAACACTTGAAAAGGTGACATGCCGAGAGATCTCTTGGGAGTAATGCGGTCCGCCCACAAAGCGTCGTACAAAGACTTGTGCCACATCCACTGATTTTCATCTACTAATTTCCGTATGATGGTCACCAAGTTCTTATTACTGGATTCCGCCTGACCATTTCCCTGAGGGTAATAATCCGAGGCATGTGCTAAAGTTATTCCATATTCATAGCAAAAACTAATAACTTCTCGGGAGGAGAAGTTAGAAGCATTATCAGCAACGATTTTGTTTGGAACGCCGAACCTGACAATGATATTTTCTTTGATAAAACTGCACACCGCCTCAGAAGTGGCGTGCTTGACAGGTATGGCTTCCACCCACTTGGTGAAGTAATCCGTTGCTGTAAGGACATAGCTATGTCCGGCACTCGATTGAGGATTGAGTGCGCCAATAAAATCGATTCCCCATTGCCTGAATGGTTCATTGATGATGACCGGCCTAAGGGGAAGGGCAGCCAACTTGGGCTTGCCGACGAATTGCTGACAGGGTTCACACTTTGCCACCCAGGTAGCCGCATCTTGAAAAAGCGTTGGCCAATAGTACCTGGCTCGGATGATCTTGTGTGCTGTCACGGAAGAAGAAAAATGACCTCCACAGGCTGAATTGTGAAAACTTTCCAGCAGTTTTACTTGCTGGGGCTTGTCAACACATCGCAGAAAGACACCGTCTATCCCGCGCTTATATAAACCATCGTCCCAGATGACATATCTGGCCGCTCTGAGCTTTATAGTACGCTTTTCCTTCGCAGTTAGGTGCATGGGGCATTCGCCGTAGGTAAGGAAGAAAGCAATGTCGGAGTACCACTCGTCGCTAGTTGCAATAAATAAAACCAGAGGCAGAGAATCAGGTTCCTCCTGAGGGCTTTGCTCTTTGTCGGTACAGTCCTTTGCTCTTTCATCAGGATCTTCTGAATCCTTGTTCTCAGCCATTAGCTGACACAGGCCTTTGCCCCTTACCAGCTTGGTTGGTTTAATATCCAGGTCATATTCCTGGACCTTTGCGATCCAATTCCCTCTCAAGCTTCCTAACTCCTGCTGAGTTAGAATTGATTTCACCGCGGTGTCGGGAACCAGCACCACCGTATGCGAGTTCAGAATGTAATACCTGAAATTCTTCACCGCTTTGACAACGGCAAAGGCATGCTTTTCCAATTGAGTCATTTTCAGTTCGTGAGGCTTGAGAGGAGAACTCATGAACGCGATTGGAGATTCAATATCCTCCGAGTTCTTTTGCATTAGGATTGCAGACACAGTATGTTCGGAGGCGTAACTATACATAATGAAGTTCTTGGAGAAATCCGGACATACCAGGACCGGTGCATGAGCAACAGAAGTTTTTATCTCCTCAAACGACCTTTTCCCTTCTTCACTCCATCTGAAAGTTGGTGTTCCCTTCATCATGTTCAAAATGTGGCGAGTCTTCTCAGCAAAGTCAGGGACAAAACGCCTAAGAAAATTCACCTTTCCGAAGAAAGAATGAACACCATTCTTGCTTGTGGGCAGAGTAAGGCTTTGGATAGCCTTAACTCTTTCGGCATCAATCTTCGTTCCTTCTTTGCTAACCACATGGCCTAGCAATTTCCCTTCCGTAACCCCAAAAACAGACTTTTTTGGGTTAAGGGAAATCCCATGTTCTCGGCACCTGGCCAGTACTTGCTCCAAGTGACCACAATGATCACTTCGTTGTTTAGAGAACACGGTTAAGTCATCTAGATAAACTACAATGACTTTTCCCATCATGCCTTTAAATGCGAAATCCATGGCCCGCTGAAAAGTGGCACCAGCGTTAGTTAGGCCGAAAGGCATCCTGTTATAGGCAAATGTACCCCATGGAGTAGTGAATGCTGTTTTGAATTGATCTTCAGGCGAGACTTCAATCTGATTGTAGCCTGAAAAACCATCAAGCATAGACAGCATTTCTGATCCAGTTACTGCTTGCAGAACTTGATCCATTATCGGGAGAGGGTAGTTGTCTTTCAGCGAAGCTTGATTCAAGTTTCGGAAGTCCACGCATATGCGTATCTCACCGTTTTTCTTGCGTACTGGCACAATGTTCGCCACCCAAGTGCTGTGATGAATAGGGAAGATGATTCTTACATCCAAGATCTTCCAATTTCGGCCTGAATGGTGCCCGAAATCTTGGGATTATAGTGCCTCTGCTTCTGACGGAAGGCTTTGACATCGTCTTTCAAGGGAATATCATGCTGAACGTCCTTTGGCTTGAAGGACTTTAAATCGGCGTAGGACCATGCCAATACATCCATATATCTTTTCAGCAACTTGACAAATTTCCACTTTTCTTCTGGCGTGCAACATTTCCCGATGTTCACAAATTGCGGATGTGCCTCAGAACCTATATTGACTGGTTCTGTCTCTGGGGATGAGCAAGGATCGTCCCGCTTCTTCTTTCTCACAAAACGGTCATGCCTGTCAAACAGGCGTTCCAGAGAAACCAGGCCCTTCGGAATTTTATTTCCTTTGAGCTGACATATGCCGTCTTTCTCCTCTGATTCATGGTTTTGACCGTTGATTGATTCGCGGCATGTTGAGGTGGATCCTTCAAAATACAACTCATCAAAATTTTCTGATTTTTCTAGAAAGGCAATGAGGTGATTATCATCGTTGAATACCTGCCAATGCTGAGAGTTGTCTGGCACGCTCGGGCGGAAAACCACTTCAATGGTGTATTTGTTCATTTTCAAACCCGGGTGCGGGAGCATGAGAGATGCTGAAACGGCCAATGAATCGGCCATGTCATTTTGAGCTCTTGGAATTGCCCCTATCGAAAAGGCATCAAATTCCTCAATGCTGTCCCATACTGCATTACGGTAGTGCCTGAGCCTTTCATTTTTCACTTGGTAAATCCTTCTGACCTGATTTACAACTAGCTCAGCATCACCTTGGACTTTCAAATTTTTAATTCCTCTTTCCTTTGCAGCTTGCATACCGAGCAAGAGAGATTCATACTCAGCAGTATTGTTAGTGTTGAAAAACTGCAATTTGAAAGAAAGAGGAATGACTTCTTCCTCAGGAGATATCAGCACAACCCCAGCGCCACATCCACTAGTTGCGCAACTGCCATCAAATTGCAAGGTCCAGATCTTATTGAGATCCTTTTCTTGAACAAAACGTCCTTTGTATCCGCCTTGGTGGACAAGAAGTAGTTCCCCATCCCTGATGATTCAAAAAGGATTTGGGCTTTGGGATCTTCGGAGCTAGTGACCAAGTACTTCTTTTGGGATTCCGGTTCTAAAGTTTGCATTACGCCTTTGACTGGAATTCTAGCTTTAGACCAGTCCATGTGAATTTCTCCACCAACTTCGCTGCAAAAGCTCCTTCCTAGCAGAATTCCATAGGCTGCCGGAATGTCAGCGACAAGGACGGTCATTTTTACTCTTTTATCCGGGAAGGCTGCAAACGCAAATTGTGCGTCTTTGATTTGGCCAATCAACGGCACTTGCTTGGTCTCCAATGAGTAACATCTGCCGAAAGGTTTGGTAAGAGTGAGGCCCAAAGCATGGGCGACTTTCGCCGGCATAACGTTGTCAGAAGCTCCGGAATCAATTATACAGTTGCTCAACTTATGGCCGTTGATTAGGAGAGAGAGATAGAAAGGTTCTATCTTGCCTGATGCAGATGTTGAAGCAACATTTATGTGGGATTCAGGGGGAGTGGAAAGGATTCCTTTTGGGGAAACCTGTTTAGACGTAACAGCTTGACTCTGAATATATTTAGTTAATCTTACAAGCTGTTCGGGATTTGACTGAAGGTACTCAGCTTCAGACATTTGGATCTTGGTCTTTTTTGCATGATCTATTATATCGAATGCGGCCAAGGGTTGCGTTGGTGAGGGAATGAGTCCTTCACTTCGCGATGGTGGAACAGGTTACTGATCTTGATAGGAACATGAGGGGGCTGATTCGGAGGAGAGATGGGCGGAAAGGACTTCTTTGGAAAAGACTTAGCAGGAAGTTGAGTAGGAAGGGGATTACCTCTTTTAACAATGGTTGGAGGCGCGTTTGACACGACCTTCTCCTTCTGCACATGGGCAGCAACTTCTGCTTCTTTTCCTTGCGAGCGGGTGAAAACAGCATATGATTGTCCGCTTGCATAGCCTTGAGTACTCTCTTCTTCATCAGATTCATCCTCATCAAATTCCATGTATCCAATAGTGGAGTCGCCAGTCGGCTCACCGACATCTTGATCATCTTCGTCTTGAGGCGAAGATTCTTCATAAGATCTTCGCTCTTCTTCTTCAATTTCGGCCAAAGCGTTAACCGGAGGAGCTTCAAGCGCCAACCGTGGAGCAGTTGCAGGTAGACGCGGTCTTTGTGAAACATTGTTGGGAACAAAACTCCTTCGTGGGACATCCCGGTACGAGGAACTAGGAGAGGCCTGGGCCAACTGTTTTTTTAATGCGAGCAGATCGTTCGCCATCTTTTGGAATGCTGGATCAGACGAAGTAGTAGGCGAGGGATCTGAAGATTTGGACCTTGATGATTCCTTTTTCAACTCGCCAGATATTATCAAATTGTCTTCTATCCGGATGGCGGCAGCCTGAGCGAGAGGTAGAGTAGCTACTCGCTCTTGAAGGAGCAAGAAGCTAACTTTTGAGCTCATGGCGTTCACGAAGAAACACTTCTGATTCTCCGGTGTTGGAAGCATGGCAGTAGGGACACGGTTGATTAATGCATTGAACCGGGCGACAAAATCGCGCATAGTCTCATTTGCCTCCTTCTTCAGGTGGGTGATCCGTGATAACAATGCAAATGCATCCTCTGAAGGCTTGTATCTGTCTTCGAAAGCATCCCGCAAGGTGGCCCAACTGGTGATGGATCCGGCTGGCAAATGCTGAAACCATTCGGCTGCGGGCCCTTGTAGGGTTTCCAGAAAAAGGCGAACCGACACATCTTCGTGAGTCACGTCCAAAATACTGCATGACATAATGAAAGCAGATATGTGGGAATCCGTGCTTTGATTTCCACTCCCGTCGAATTTGGGAAAATTCTTTCTGTTTCCGTGAGGGAGCGCGTGAACTGGATGTGGCAGTGCGAGAGGACCCATAGCATTTCCCCATGGTACTGCCATTTGAAAGGCTGGAAAGAGCACACGAGCTGGGAGGGTGGTTCCACTGAGCAGCAAGGCACTACAAAGGGATGTAGATGTTCCTTGTAAAAGACTTTTTCTTCGTGGAGGTGAGACACTCCTGGAGGACCGGCTAGCCGAGCTTAGCGCTGAAAAACGTGCCGGTGTCACGCTGAAATTGTGCCTTTGAAGCAGATCGAAAGTAGGATCAACTTCTCCACGGGCTCTCCTGCTGCGCGTAAAAGGTTCACTTGCCAGCGTACCTTCCAGATCTGCAATGTTAAGGCGCAGATTTAAACTTTGTTTTTGGGTGTACTTGCTGATTTTCTGGTTTTTCTGACAAAAACCAGCAGCATGCACTTTTCTGAATATTTAAAAACTATCCTCCTCGAAAAACCGATTGCGGTTAATGACAAATAGCAGCGAGGATAAGATGGCAGGGAAGAATAGTAAGCTGATTTTCAGATCTGATTTTTACTTTTCAGAGGATTTCAAACTTTTTTAGAAAATAGTCAAAACTCAGATCTACGGAAAAATAATGATTTTGATAAAAACTCAGCGAACTAAAGATCTGTAACTAGGCCCGATCTATGACTCTCAGAAGAAATTTTTTTGATTTGAGCACTTTTGCAAATTTTTTGGATTTTCAACAAAAAGTGCAGATTTGCAAACAGGCAGAGATTTTCTTATATTTTCTTGATTTTATATTATACCACCACCATAGATCTGACAGATCTGTCCGTTCCCCAGCGGAGTCGCCAAAAACCGTTGGTCCGAAAATCTGTCGCGTGGACAGATCTATGGATAGACGAGCCAACAGTGTTGCAGGGCTTAGCCCCTCTTTGAGACAGCAAAGCGAAACTGGTTTATTGCTATTTCTACTAGCAGGAACCTATGCAAGTCTCACAGATTCTGCCTTCGGGGTTGGGATCTCATCCCAAAGAGAGTGTTCCAGGCTGCGAAAAGAAAGGAATGAAAGAGGGAGAAGAGAAAGAACAGATCCGAAGGGAGAAAAGAAATGAATTCCAAAGCAGAAAGGTCAGAAGATTTATGTTTTTAGTTTGGTAGTAAACAGAGCCAAACCTACTTGCATAAATAAACAAAGCAATACTGATAAACAAATGACGGAAAAGTAGATATGAATCCAACATTAAACACATACGAGATCTAACGTAAGAAAGATCTAATGTATAACACAAATGATTGAGTACAAAGTCTCGAATAATTGTATTATCGTTCTTTTCTCATATAAGAAAGTTCAAAGTCTTTCTCTCCTCACTTCTATTTCTATCTCAAAATGTTCACCCATATCTCAACACAACAAGTGTTGGGGTATTTATAGAAGAAGGAGAGAAAAAAGAAGGCAAAAAGGAGCCAACAACTATTTACAAAGATATTTTTGGATCCCAAGAAGAAACCACTCTTTAGTGTAAAAGGGCACACTTTTCATCGTGTCGTGCAGAACTTATCGCCCCTTTGGCGCATTCTTCAAATGTCGACATCACATTGTCAGCGCCTTTGGAAATGGGCGCACTGTTCAAATGATGTCGACATCACATTATCAATCAGCGCCTTTGAAATGGGCGCACTGTTCAAAGATGTCAACAGGAACTTATCAGCGCCCTTTGGAAATGGGCGCACTTATCAGCATGTCGACAGGAACTTATCAGCGCCCTTTGGCACATTCTTCAGCATGTCGACAGGAACTTATCAGCGCCCTTTGGCGCACCTTTTGTTGTGTTAACATGAACTTCCATGCGCCTTGGCGCACCGTTTGGCATGTCAACATGAACTTCCTTGCGCCCTTTGGCGCACCATTTGTCATGTCAACATGAACTTCCTTGCGCCCTTTGGCGCACCATTTGTCGTGTCAACATGAACTTCCTTGCGCCTTGGCGCACCATTTGTCGTGTCAACATGAACTTCTTTGTTCCTTGCGCACCATTTGTCGTGTCAACATGAACTTCTTTGCGCGCTTCGCGCACCATTTGTCGTGTTAACATGAAATTCCTTACGCCCTTTGGCACACTTTTCAAAGATGTCGACAAAGAACTTAAGTAGCGCCCTTTGGCGCATTCTTGACATGTCGACATCACATTGTCAGCGCCTTTGGAAATGGGCGCACTGCTTCAAAGATGTCGACATCACATTGTCGCGCCTTTGGAAATGGGTGCACCGCTTGTCGTGTCAACATGAACTTCTTTGCGCCTTGGCGCACCATTTGTCGTGTCAACATGAACTTCTTTGCGCCTTGGCGCACCATTTGTCGTGTCAACATGAACTTCTTTGCGCCTTGGCGCACCATTTGTCGTGTTAACATGAAATTCCTTACGCCCTTTGGCGCACTTTTCAAAGATGTCGACAAAGAACTTAAGCGCGCCCTTTGGCGCATTCTTCAAAGATGTCGACAGAAACTTCCTTGCGCTTTTCGAAAAGACTGAAAAATGGCTAAGTCCTTAAAACTTGATTTTCGGAAGATAATTTTGGGCTTCTTTCGAACGTTGTCAAATTTCCTTGGGGCCAAAACAAAATTTTTGGGTATGGTTACCTCGCAAATTTCCTTGACAATTTTGCAGGATAACAAATGTAAACCATAGAAAGATCAAGCACTTTGATCAAGAGAAGCTTTGACAAGAAAGCTAAATCCAGGACATTCCAAGAAGGAGATTTGGTGCTTAAGTGGGATGTTGATCAAGAAAAACTGGGCAAGCATTCCAATTTTGATGCCATATGGAGTGGTCCCTACATGATCATAGATTGCAAAAGTAGCAATGCCTTCCAACTAGCTAAGTTGGATGGTAAAGAACTAGCATATTCTAGTCAATGGAATCTACCTCAAACATTGCTACTAGAAGGAATATTTCTCACCCTTGTACATATTATCTTAGGATTTTTCATTCCTCCAAGTGCTTATGCACATTGTTTTTGTTGTTAGAATAGGTTTCAATTTCCTAAGTGTCATGTGCACATACTCTATTGTTTCTAGTGATGTTCCTATGTAGTTCATCATGCTTCCGAAGGAGAAATTGTAGGAATTTTATGGTTGCAGGAACTTCAAATAAAAACAAATGCAGATCCAATAAAATCAGTTAAAGAGGAGATTTTAATGTTTCCTTTCAAGAACAACTACGAGATAGCTTCTAGTGCCCTTATAAGTAATCAAAATATTAGCCAACAGCTTGATTTAGAGTAGCTCTACCCAACATCATTCCAAGCAAGCAGTCAAGAAGATGAAACATTCGAGAAGAAGAAAGAAAATCATACTTTAATAGAGTTCCATGATGTCCAACCCGAAAAATGTTTGACTCCAATTTTGTAGTATGCTTCACCTTGCCAGGAAAATTAGTCTCGACAAAAAAATTAGATGTGGAGGCATCAATTATTGGTGTTCATAATTCAGCTTCACAGATCACAGATGTGGGGAATGGATGGAATTCAAGTTTGAAGACAATTTTCCACTCTCACAAAATAAATTTCAAGATTTTCTTAAAAGAGTTGGGAAATGCAAGTAGCAATGTTTCAACATCCCAGGGGTCAAAGTTCCAAAGTTATGTCACTCGTGATTGATCATGCAAATTCCATACCCAATAGATAGCTAGCAGCTTGGTCACACTTCATCTAGTAGGAAGATGGAGTGCGAGTTGCCAAAAATTTTATCCAAATTCAGGCCCCAAGTAAATTTGGACAATGGAATAGGCTTGCAAGCAAAAAAATCCAAACGAGGGAGCTTACTAAACAGATGGGATCCACCTTGCATAACAAGAAATAATAAATTTTATGATCTGTCTAAAATCCCTTTAACAAATTCACATAGCTCCCCTGACTTGTTGGAATGCAAAGGAATTCGAGGGGGGTTAAAAAGGTTAAAGAATTTACTAATGGCCTCAATCAAGTTACTAGTGCAATGATAAGCGATGCATTGCATATGAGATCGAGCTACATTTATTTGGAGGAGCTTTTAGCCCATCGAGCTAGTGGTTGAGCTCGCCAAGATGGTTAGAAATCCACCAAGTCGGTTGCATGCTGTTCACCGGGCTGCCTTGTTATAACCAAGCTATAAGTATTTCGAGTGAGCTACTCCCATGATCAATTTGAGCTCTAGTGCCAAGGAATAAGTGATCGAGACAATAGATGAGCTCATAGAGCTCATAACCGAGCTACCTCGGTGGTCTATAGGGTTGATTTACCCAAAGGAAAGCTCTTGAACCGAGCTTCTCGAGTCGAATGGAGAGTCAAGCCATAAATTCACCAAATCATCTTAAAATATACTCAAAAAATAGAATTAAGACCTAGCATGTCATGAAGAATAGAGAAAGCTCGGGATTTGAAATTAATGGGTAACATAGTCATAATTGGCCAAGACAATTTTGTTTTGTACTAAACTATTCAGCTACTCGGGGAAACCTTGCCTCACGGATGAGCCAACTACAAAGAAAAAGTAAACTAATTTGAACAAGAATGTAAAGTGGAGGTACGCCAAGATTCAGTCACAATGGTCAATGGGTGCATAATGAGGAGCTCACATAACCATTCTGATTTGGGTCAAGTAAAAAAACCAAGTCATTTCATAAGGCTGAGCTCTACCAAGAAAATATCGAGTTGATTGTCATCCACGACAATAACCATGGCGAGCCGAGAATATTACCATACAAATCGAACTAGTTTGGGCTCACATTTTGATGGAGGAAATCTAAAGTAGACAGGTATACAACAAGATGTCCAGGGAATGATTTGTTGCAATGGATCGAGCTGCGATAAGTAACTTAGCAGAATCAGGACAAAGATTTCAAGGTTGGCTTGGCGAGCCAAGTATGAGCTCGAGGTGGAGAATTTGTGCAGTGAGCCCATGGAGTTGGGACAAGGAGTGTCCATTTCGGCCGAATCGGACAAACATGGCCCAGGTGGCCCCAAACAAGTCGGGACATGTAAGTGCAGAAGACCTAAACTCGTCGCAGTGGACGTGTTGTGCGGGGATGACAGAGTTAGAGAGCCCAAATGGCCCACAGGAAGCTTGTGCGTGGAAAACCTGAAAGGGCCACAATGATAGTGTGCGGGGAAAGGGCGAGTCAACGGTCCGTTTCTGGCATCAATGGGTGGATAGGAACCCCTTGCGGGCTGAACTGTTTGGGGGAACACTATGTCGTCCAACATGGAAGAAAGTGGTCTGAGTAGCACGAGACACGGGTTCGTGAAAATCCCAACTTCACCGTAAATGGGAGCTCGCCAACTTATGGTGCCGAGTCAATTCAAACCCAATGCATGAGGCATGCATTTGGAGGGTAGAAGGAAGTTCGATGTGCATGTCAAGTGGGTAAGGCAAGCTCAATGCAAAACTAAGGAACCCGATGTATGGAATGATGAGATGGCGGATGTTAAAAGGACGACTCAGTGGCTAGGTGAAGTGTTAGGTGGTGCCAAGTTACAGAGAAAAGGGGTCAGCGTGTGTTGAAGGTGAATTAAGTCTCGATGGTGTAAGGTAAGAGCCAACTCGGCCGAGATGGCCGAGCTGGCAAACATATAAAACATCAAAAGCATTCAACCCCTCCTTCAATGTTAAAAAAATGATGAAATGAAGGGCCCCACAATGTTTTAAATGCAAAAATCATTTAAATGAGGCAAAAACATTAGAAAAGAGAGAAAATATTTAAAATGATGATTTCTAGCAAAGGAATTAATTCATAGTCCCGTCAATATCAAGCAAGCCTAGCAATCCCAAAACAGATTGCCTCTGTTTAGAAGCTCATAAATTGAGCATTTCTCGACAAAATTGCACAAAATTGGTCTCGTTGGAATTGTGGTTCCAATACCTTCACACACGGATCAATAAATTCTGGAATTGATGGAAACTTTTGTAGAAAACAAACCCAATTTCAAACAAGGACCCTCAAAGTGGTTGGGAGTGTAATTAATGGGCATGGGTAACAATTTTTTCTCATTGCAAGTTGCATATCAATCAGAGATGACTTTTGAAGATTTGTTATCATGATTTCCACCCAATTTTGGTACTTTATAATTGGTGCAAGGGCAAATCCAAGTTTTCTTGTTTCTCTCTCTCCTCCTTCATTTTCTATAAAGTAGAGTTTTCTCTCATTTATAAGGGGGATAATTTTGGTAACAAAACTTTGTCATTTTTTTTTGTGAAACAAATATGTTGTAGGCCTTTATAAAGTGATTTTTGCATGATGATCGTGGCCTTTCTCTTGTAATAGAATGATCTATGCATATCATGAAGTAATATATGCAAGTTGTGGATGTATCTTCCTTGTTGTGTTTATCTGCATTCTTCTTACCTCTTTATTCTTGTTACAGTGTATTATGTCTCTCTACTCATTGTGTAGAGTTCATTATAGTTGTGCTTATATGGAAATGAAGTTGTGAATGTTGTTGTTAGACTGTGGAGAAATGTCATCACCCTTTCTAATCAGATTTTGCTCCCATTTTCACACATTGGAGAGTTGTTCTCACACCCTTCTCTTGGTGCATCACCTTTGTAGTGTAGATTTCTTTCACTTGCATGTTATTTCTCTCTCCTTGGTCCCTTAGAAGTTATAAGATAGAAATAGTCATTATTTTTCCTTCATTAAAGTTAGTTTTTACTAGATTAGGAAGAGGAATCAACCTTCTCTGAAGGTCTATCTCAAGTAGAAAGTCCCACAACTTGGAGATAGTACCCATGTTACCTAGTCACACTATTTTCCTTAACACACTCACATGCTAAGAAATCAAAGGGTTCTCTCGATTTGGTTATAACGAGTTATTAATATTAAATAATTAGCATGCAACCTTTGTGTTTTTCATCTTCAAACACACAATGTGATTTTCAACACGTTGAAAAACATTTTGAAAAAGTAATGCGGTTTTCAAAAATTGCAAACCACAATGATTTTCCACATTTTTGCACTAATGTAATCAATATTAAGTAATTATCATGTGTTAAACCTTTGTGCTTTTCGCCTTGTTGAAAACCACAATGTTATTTTCAGCCATTGAAAAACACTTGTATTTTTCAAAGACTTCAAAACGTAATGTGGTTTTCAACATGGTGCAAACCACGATGCTTTTCCACCTTTTTAGACTGATGTAATCAATATTAAGTAATTATCATGTGTTAAACCTTTGCAGTTGTTCATCTTTTGTGAATGTGTTTTTCAAAGATGTTGAAAAACACATTATGTTTTTAGTACTTTGAAAGATGCAATGCGCTTTCAACAAGATGCAAACCACGATGCTTTTCCAACTTTTTTATTGATGTTATTAATATTAAGTAATTAAACTGTGATAAACATTTATGTTTTTCATCTTGTTGAAACACATAGTGTGATTTTTTTACGTTGAAAAACACATTGTGTTTTTCAGCACTACTAAAAATGCAATGCGGTTTTGAACAAGGTGCAAACCACGATGATTTTCCACATTTTTGCACACATGTAATCAATATTAAGTAATTATCATGTGCTAAAAAATTGTTTTTTGAAAACCACGCAGTGTGATTTTCAGCCCGTTGAAAAACACCTTTGTGTTTTTAGCACTTTGAAAAAGCAATGCGGTTTTCAACAACGTGCAAACCATGATACTTTTTCTCCTTTTTGTACTAATGTAATTAATATTAAATAATCAATATTAAGTAATAACATAATAAAAATTGTTCAAGTATTTTGTGGGTGTTACGATTTTCTTAACAAAAGGTAAATATAAATTTTTAAAATACTCACAATATACAATGGGGTTTTCAATAAGGTGCAAAACATGATGGTTTTCCACATTTTGGACTAATACAATTAATATTAAGTATTTACCATGTGCTAAACCGGTGTTTTTTTCATCTTGTTGAGTAATAAAATATTAAAATTTGTTTAAGGATTTTATGGGTGTTATGATTTTCTAAACAAATGGTAGATATAGGTTTTTACAATGCTCACAATATACAACACCTAGAATGATTAGTAATATTATTTACTCTTATAAAAACTAAAATATATTATGCATACCAACTCCAAGGTTTTAATATAATTAGTTGAAAAATGACATACTAAAATTTGTTCAAGTATTTTATGGGTGTTGTTATTTTCTTAAGAAACAGTAGATATATGTTTTTTACAATACTCACAATATACATCACCTAATATGATTAGTAATATTATTTACTCTTATAAAAACTAAAATATACTACGCATACCAACTCCAAGGTTTTAATATAATTAGTTGAATAATAACATACTAAAATTTGTTCAAGTATTTTGTGGGTGTTATGATTTTTTAAACAAAAGGTAAATATAATTTTTACAATACTCACAATATACAAAAAAATTAGTTTGACGTATTCAAAAAGTAAGGAAATATATAAGCAAGTTTAATATATGTTTAAAATGCATCTTTTAATTTCAAAGATTGCATGAACAATGACATTTCATCACAAAGTTGTATATTCATTTACTAATTATGCCTTTGGTGGGAATGACTGTACATTGTCAACATTTGACGCCTTGGCCTCCATATATAACTTATTTCATTCTTCCTTGTGGTGTTTGTGGATTTTTTGAACAAAATTAAATCTTGCTACTTGATTTTTGGACACTTTTTTGTTTGAATCACACGTTGTCTTACAATTCTTAATTTATAGTTCCAACTCTTCGATATCAATCTCTAACTCCATCTTCCTCAAGAAAAGATCTTCTACTCATTCCAATAATTTTTTTCACACTTGGTCAAAAGTTACATTTCTAATTCCATACGTAATGGTGGTGAAGTCTCATCTTCTTTTCCAACACCCCCATCTTCATGTGTAAGCCTCTTCGCACACTTTCCAAACACATAAGTGGCATTATCAAATGATTCATAGTCTTTCGGTTCCTCCACATATGTAGCCTTGTGCTTTCCATCCTTCTTTTCTCTAGCCATCTAATTACACCTACATTTAAACAACCGATTTATATATGTTAGCATTCAAACATAATTACAAAGAAAATAATGCACTTATACTCAACAAAATATTTTCATAGATGAAATATATATGAAAGTTTAGTAAACACGTAAAACCCAAGTAGGCATACATGGAAGAAGAATGCAACTATTAAACCATAAACCGTAAATCGTAATCCATAATCCATAGTCACATAACATCTCGTTCTTTAATACATTAACCAAATACATAGTGATAACATCATCATATATAAAACTCTAGCAATCAGGGTCCTATTAATAAGCATTGGAATACAATAAATGGAATGTCACATAATAAGAATAAAAACCATCTAATGCACTATAAACAGAGCATAAATGGATAACTCTATATAACCCATAAACCATAAACCATAAACATTATTCCATAATTGTTAATCCATAACCACAAAACAATTCATTTATTAATATAAACCACAAACAATATTCAATATATCATGAATGTAATACTAAATCATAAATGTCAAACACGAGTACATAAACACATTAAAGTAACAACATCATCATATATACATCTAGAGTAATCAATGTCCTCATAAGTAATGTTATACAATAAACGTTGGCATCTCCTCCACTGCCTATTGGAAGCAATAGATAATATTGAATCATAAAATATAACACGCTTCTTGTTGTCTCTATGAACTAAAGTAGGTGTGATCCCAAGGAAGGGGGCCTCAAATGTCTGCATTCAAGTATGGTACACCCTCTCAACTACAATCTATACCGTATCATCCTGAAAGTTAACCATTTAGTAAATAAGTCAACATAGATAAATCATTCAGTTAAACACATAAATAAACTAAATCATCCATTAGATCTACTTTCCTCTGGTGGAGGAGTGTTAATTCTCATATCTCTAACATCCCATATCGTAAACCCTTTGACACACTCTACCAAAGTGCTTATAAATGTCGTAGGGTAGGGCAATGGAGTAGTGGGAACAATGGCCTCAGAAATGATGAATTTGACAATCTCTATGGGTATTCTCATGCCATGACACACCACATGCGGGATACTATCACAAACAACTCCTCTTAATGACTATATCATTTGACATTAACTTCACTTTGACCCTGTCAGGAAAAACCTAGAATAACAACAATCTCAATTGCATTAATAATTTTATCTTAAGTTTACCAAAAAGAATACATAAAAGTGAATGAGAACATTAAATAACTTATCGGTCCAGCTCCCTCCTCTCTCCTCCCATCAGCACCATCATTCGTTCCCTCTCCTCATGCCTCCCCTCGTCACCCTCTCTCTCTCTTCAACTGGCAAGGAATCTACATCTTCGTCAATATTCATCTTGGCTTCTTGAACCTCAAGTGAATTAATCTCACCAATAAGATCAAGACCAAAGGATGAATGTGAAGGGAACATCTCATCAAAAACGTCCACCTACAACAATCGAGTCATCAAGAAAATTGAAATATCAACAACATAAGGCAACATACAATTGTCACATGAATGTTAAGTGTTTGTTACCTTTTTCTATTTCATACTACTAAGCGAGTCTCTTTGTCTGCATAGGAGTTGACTCAGGGGACTATCATAATCCTACGCACACCATCAAAAGGAGTTAGTACACTTTTACACATTATTTTCCAAAATTGGATAATCAATTGAAGTTGATTTTGAATTAAACATGAAATTTGTATTGCAAGTGTGTTAAAAGATAATATAGGATTAATGCATCAAAACAATAACATTACATTATGAAAATAAATTTGAACATCCAAGTATAAACTCATGCAATTATAGTATGTCTTCTTGTTCATAACATGAGTTTGTACTACAAAGCGAAAATCTATATCAAACAAAGGAAGAAGTAACATTTTCAAAATAAGTGCATTGCACTTTTACAAAATACATAATCACTCAAAGACACGTGAAAAATTTCAGTGGATGCATCCCCATTGCAATCATTGTCACACTCATTTGAGTCGCGATGTGTTTCTCTCCATTGTTCAAACCTCCACTCATCAAGCTCTTCTAGCTGACAATCAACATCATCCCACTAGTCAAGAACATTTGTTGATAAGCCAGGTCAGTTTCCATTCGGAGGTGGGTGTATAACGAGTGTGATGTCGTGGTACTGCCCAAGGTATTGTCGCCAATCTACTACAGAGATTTTTTCATCGATCCATCTGCCAATGAATGTTTCTGTCCTAGTGAGCCGAGCATTGAATAGAAAATGAACAACCATCCCTGAGATGATAACCATATCTACCAGCTCCATATTTTTAGGACCATTCTCCATTCAAAATACAAAAATTCAGTTGTTTTTCCCTATTTGGTCCAATATCGAAAGGGGTGGATATGTTGCATAATTTAACAACGTTATGGAGGCATTGTGAACCTCATCAGCTTCCATGGTTGGGATTCTTCTTAAGAGTGTCCATACTCATATTTTTCAATCATCCATCTACATAATATGTAACAAAATATCCATACTAAAAACCATATTCATATATTTACATAGATATTACACAATATATGAACAATGAAACAGATCAACATGGTATTATGAGAAACAATGAAACAGATCGACATGGTATTATGAGGAACCATTGAATATGTACAAACTTATCCTTGTCTAAATATTTTTCATTCCCAAGACATGTTCATAGGTTCTAGAAAGTACTATTATTAGTACTTCCTAGCTTCCACATCCTCCTGGTCTTTAAGAGTAACAAATTCAAATAGGTAACTTGGACTGGTCATCCTAGGTAAGATTTTAGGAATGGTTGAGTGAGAAAACTAACAAAAAAAATATATAAATATCAATAAAAAACCCTAACTAACGTGATCTAGGGGTTATATAAGAAAGTCAAGATAAATTACTAAAACATTGTATTCCTTATATTACACTATTGGAATATATTTTGGGTATCTCTTATTATAAAAAAAAGTTTATACATTAAGTGGGAGTATCTTAATCAAAATTTCATCCATTTTGTTCATCACTATCATATTATGTTAATCAGTAAATAAAAGGGTAAGAGGGTCCCTCACCCTTTTCTATTAATATGAAAAATTATAGTTTACACAAAATATCATCTTTAAGGAAACCAATCATGGAGAAAACTTTGCAATATATAGAAGCAACCTTTTATGTTGGGATTAAAAGAAGTTAAACCAAATCAATCCTTAAATTACTTTCAAACAAGGGATTATTGTGGAAGATATAGAAAATGTACAAGATGTAGAAACTACAAAAGAAGGAAATTAAATCTTGTAAATCTCAAATAAGGAGTTCTCACCTAAATTAAAAGAGGTGAACATGGAGAATAAATGCATATTTTTGTGCTCCAAGTACATTCTTATCCTTAAAATTATTACTTTCCTTATAAATAATTCCATAATAGTGAGTCTTAATCCTTATGTAACAAAATTGTTCAAATTCATTTTCCAAAAAGGTATCAAACACCCACCCTCTTACTATGTAACCTAAACACCATATCTCTAGAATCCTTCCCTTTTGAAGAAATTTTTCCTTTTTTAACTAGACTCCACTCATTGGATTCAACTAAGTGTGAAGAGATTTCATTTAAGGAGGGGTTGTGAATATTTTCTTAAATGTTACCATTACACATTAACGTATCTATATTGACTTAATGTGTTACCAAAAGATATTTTTAACATAAATGTATTTAAAATATCTAAACTTGCTATAAATTATATAAACATTAATAATTTTAAAAATATAATCAATTATAACACATTTTAATAAAATAAAAATATACAAATTTTATAAAATATTGGTTGGTTCAATCTAATTTTGTAGAGAAAAAATTTCTACCATTCAAACTCCACATAATAAATACTATTTACCATTCATATTCCACATAATAAAAATTATTTCAATTTAAAAAAAAATCAAAATGAATAGTATAAATAATTTCAAAATATCTAATTTTAATAATAATTTGAATTAATACTAATTAAAAGTACATATTTAATTTTTATGCTCATGTGAATCAAAAGTATCATCTAATTACAAAATGAAAGACAAATTAAATTACAATCAACATTTTTCATAATTTGAATATTTATATAGGTTTTTTAAAAATATGTCGAAAGTTTTTAGTACAAAACATAGAAAAGCATAAACTATTTTTCTTGTATTTAGCAACAAACTTGGAGTTGCTTCCTTGTGCAATCTTTTTTGCACTATTTTTAGGATATGTGGTTGGTTTCAAACTTTCTTTGAACTCCCATATTCTTCAATTTATCTAGAGGCTCATATTTTTGTGTATCCTTGTGAATGGGATCCTATGGTGCCAAATTTTGAAAAGTATATAATTTTTATTTTTGGGCCTTAACCATCGCTTAATTTCTGATTTAGGCGACCAAATCTTCCTATGCAATGATCTACATTCACGAAAAAGGTGCACCTCCTAAATGCATCCTCCCTGTGGAATTTTGGAGTTGTTATAGTTATCCCAATAGGATCAGGAGGAATGAAGCTCCTGGTATTCATATTCACTTAACAAAAATGTAACTAAATACAACACCACACATCCAAAAAGAAACATACAATTAATTTCAGTATGTTATAATACAACTAATATGCATAATCTAATATGAAAAACATATGGAAAGGAAAACACAATTTCAGAAAACTATGCAAGACAAATTGATGTATGAATAATTTCTCTTCGGTGAGCGGCTTTAAAAACCCTCTGCGTAGCACGGTCTACCACCCAACTATATTCATATCGATGTGGCATCTTAAGGGCAAGCCCCTTCAACACACAACGATTCTTGACTTTTGCAAGAGGCATATGCCCCCATATACCAAAATGAGAGTGAGAGTATGACAACAAAATATTTTTGTTGCTTCAACTTACATCATACATTCACAACCTTACAATTACTAAAATATAACAAATAATTAAAAAAAAGTATATACAAATTATCTGCACATTAACATTATTTACAAATATAATGAATATAAAAATCAAACTTACTCTAATGTTATTCCATTTAACACAACTAAGAGAAATGAAATTATGAAAAAGATCACTCAATTATATTATGAAATTACGAAATGTTTAACTTTAATTATATTATGAAAAAAATAATCATTAAAACTAATAATATAATGGCATAAACATGTTTTTGAATCACACAACTTGGTTCATAAACTTTTAAATTAGGACAACCAAATAATATTCATAAAGAAGAGGAAATTATTTTCTATGCATTCATCATGTTATTAACAATCAATAGTATTTATCGGATCAATTCACTGCTTTTAATGTCTCAATTCTAGGTTCAAGAATGGTTAAAAGTATAAACTTTGTCCTCTCAAGCACTATATCACTCTTTCAACACCCTATTTTGTCCCTTCACCTTCAATATGTGTTAATACAACTAATAATACGATCCATGAGCCTAGAACTTGTTAACTTACTCTCCCTTAGTCTAAATTGTCATGTTCTTCTTCTTTCATGTGTCAAGCCTCTTATATAATCCATTGGTCTCGGGTTCACGATTAATTGACCTTCTTCGGATTGGTTCAAACAGATCATTCAGCATCATGTGTTTGAGAGGGACTTATTTTTGGGAAACATTGTATTAAAAAATATTAGATTCGGTTTATATAAGGGCTCTAAGCCATTACAACTTGTTGATTCAGTTTATATTTGAGGAGTATGAACAATGAGGTTCCTAAGGGACAAATCAAAATGGGGACTAGAAGGTACCACTATAATCAATATTTACATTAAAAACATTATTATTTTATTAATTGAACAATTATACATAATAAATAAAAAAGAATGCTTGTATATAGCTTTCTTCTTAAGCAAACATGCATTCTAAGTCATTTAGCATCAATAATCCATATACACACATGCATTCTAATTCATTTATCATCGATAATACATTTAGGACTTTTACATTTTCAGGATTTAGCAATCAAATGAGAATCCAAACATTATGAGAATAAAGAAGTCTATTGAGCATTCTAAATCAATCAAAAAGGGTTTCTCTACACCCTATGGGTATGAATATGTATGAGATGTGTTGCATGAAACTGATGCAGAAATAAAAATATTATAAAGGCATAGCATAGCATTTATAGGTAATGAATAGGTTCTCCAATCTATTTTTTTGTTAATCGATATAGGATAGGCTAAAATATGAACGATTTCCTAGTTCTAAAGTAGCCTTAGGATTTCCTAGTTCTAAGATTTCCTAGCACCCACTAGCCATTTACAATATGAACAATTATTGTTCACCCAATTGTTCCTACATTTCATTGTTATTGTAGTTATAGCCTATTGACTGCTATGTTGAGTACAATTATGGATGTATAATTATGAAAATATCATAGTGACCTCCACGGTCAATGTTACTATACAAGTATTGTTCATGTTCTTTTAGTATATAACCTTTATTTTTTCACTTAATTTTGCATTCATTAGTTTGCATTTAGAGATTTCATATAAAAACCATCTTATTAAAAACCACCTCAATCTAATATTTTCAGCAAATTATCATATAATTTCATCTTATGCTAAGAATTTATACTTTTTGGAATTAAATTAAGTAAATATAAAAATAAAAGTAAAATAAATAAGAGGTAATTGGTAAATTCCTTTTATGATTATTTATAATAAAATAAATCATTATACTACCCCAATTTTAAACCAAAAAATAATATCTAATCAAACAAATTGAAAGAGAGGATTGTTAACACATTAGTAGTCTCAAGAAAACTTGAATCATTTAATTATTTTGTTAGTTGATTTAGTTAGCATTTAACGATAAAATGAAATCTCCCAACTTTGATTTAGTTAGCATTTAGTTTATTTAGATAGCATTTTCTTTTGAACTAGTCTCTAATAATATATTAAAATTCTTCATGTGAATTTGGGCTTTTGGTGTGTGGGGGTAAATGTTAATCACTAAATATTAATAAACTAACCAAACCTAGGCATATAGCCATACCTAATATAAGCACGTTTAATATCAAAAGATATTATAAAATATAAGAAGTTTATAGTGTACAACATATGAAATATATATGTTGTAAATAACATCAATAATTAAACTATATGGCATTACTACTAAATAATATTTACAAACGTAGATGAGTTCATCTTATTGAGACACAATCGTGTATGATAAGAAAGAAGAAATAGTTGAAAATTTCGTTGTTGAAAAACACAACATTTTTCAACATTTTTCAAAAACAAATCCCTATCAAGTTTATGACATGTCGTCCAGGGATCAACATATGCTAAACATACTAAATTAAATAAGATCAAAAACTGCCATACTAAACTAGACAAACGTTAAAATTTGGAATCTACCATACTAATGTGTAGAATCTGCCAGTGTTTTAGAAAAAAATATAGTAACGATTAAGTGAAAATGATACAATGACAAACATAAGGGATAAGGAAAAAGTTAAGAAATAGTAACATCAATAACTCTGAGTCAAGAAGTTTTGTTCTTATAGATGTAGAATTCTTAGAAAACATACATTATTCTCTACTGAAAACATACATTCGACAAAATGTCTTCTAGGTATTTTTCTATTTAAGAATCTTATTTGTTTTTGTTCATCCTTTCATTGTCAATGTAAAGAAGCTCTATTGTAAAAAAATATATTTTTGATCACTTTATCTTTAATAAGAAATTTGCATTTGTGCAATTACTACAGTGCATCAAGAGGACAGGAAAAATTTGCCATCATAGGAGATCTTGAAGGATGGAAATACAAGCATATGGACATTCGTGGATACCTTGCAATTCTTGAAATCATGTAGGTTGTATCATTTGCAAATTTTTGAAATATAGAAACAATGTAATTTGAAATATAATATTGTTTCCCTCAATGCAATCAGGTTACATAGTTCTCTGAGAAGGTCAAACAATATCAATATTACAAGGCCGCATCTAATGGTAAATGTTTTATAGATGATGTGGCACAACACACAAACAAGTTCATCAAATGTTATTCTCTAGAGTTGGAATTTTGAGAGATGAAGTATTTGGGATTTTCTATTAAGTTCAAGCCCTATTGCTACTGATTATAATTAGAGCATGGTAAAAATGGAGAGGCCTGTGAAAGTTCTTTCAAGATGGGTACTTCAAAGCTATGGGCTAAACGGATAGGAAAACTAGAAACCAAAACACCTCCTGAACAGGTGGAGCTTGGACTTATGGATTTTGTTTCTCTTCCTTTTGAGATGACCAATCTCTTACCTACACCAATAAAATAAGTACTCACGTGTTCGTATCAACAATATCCCATTTAAGGGGATCTGAAAATGCAAACAATCACCCCAAACTTGGTGTCCCCACATAAGATATGTATCATGAAGAAACTATACAACCATAAGAGTATAATGTAAGGCTTACTATTGATTTCTAAGAAGCTCCATCATAGGGGTATCTATTCTAGTTATCATAGGGCATTTCTGAGACCTTCCCACTAGAAAATGACATGTTTATCATCATGTCTCAATATAAATCCAGGTTTCAAATGCTCTTACATAAGGCATCTATCACAAATAGGGGAGTACACTGAAAAACTTAGGACACCATTTGGCTGATAATCTTCATCCAGGGGTATATCTCTATTTTACATGCAAATATCCACCTAAGTGTTTAAAAAATATGTTCTAAAAACCCTTCTCTCAATAATCATCAGCCATAATTTTCTTGTTATTACGGAGAAACCTATTTGTTAATGAGGAAATTAGTTTCAATTTAAAGAACCGTATTTTTCTACCATTTTGGAGAAACCTATTTGCTAATGAAGAATTCATTCTCGACATAAGACAGATCTTCTTTTCTACTATTCTAGAGAAACTTATATGCCAAGCGAATAAGGGAAAGGCCCAAACCATTATACAATAAACATTAAGGAGTTTTTGAAAGGAATGTTTTCTTATTGTGAATGGTGAAGGCTTCCTCTCGCTTTATCCCCTACCTCCCCACACACACCAACTCCAACTCCGCTCGATTTCACATGAATTCTCTATCCGAACCACAAAATGCTCCCTAAATCCAAGATTAAACGTCTAAATGCCTCGCACAGCATCGCCCTTACACAACCCAAATAGAGCATGAAAAAATGCGGTATGTTGTGTATTGTTGAATCATGGTCATTGTTGTTTTCATTGATGTCAAGTGGCATTGATGGCATAATAATGAAATGAGACAGTGTAAAGAATTTCAAGATAGTCTCAAAGCTTTCTACAAGCTTAATTTTTGAGGCAGTGTCCAATGGAAGCATGGACATGGCAGGTATGGCTGGATCAAATGTGGTATAGGTCAGGTATGATGGTGTAAGAATGATAACAAGCTTGTACAATGAGTAATAGGTCAAAATATTGAAATCACAAATTGTAATCGCTCAATTAGGCATATAGTTTTAGTGACTAAAGAGATATGAAAGCACAATTCAGATCATGAAATTGTTACAGAATCATGGGAGCAGATTTGGTAAGGTGTCTACAGTGTGTTTGAGCAATTTCAAGGCTTAGTTCATCTTCTGGAGTCAAAACTCATATTGCACAGAGAAGTGGTCTTGAGAACTAGTTGTGTTCTCAAAGGAAAATGAGATTTGGTAGATCTTCATAGGAAAACCTAGAGCTAATTACCATATGAAAGGTGTAGAGGGTTGTCTTGCAATGCTCCATGTCAAATTTCATCAAATTTGAAGAGGAATTTTTGAGTTATTCAAGTTTTACTAAAACTATGTTTTTGAGAAGTGCATTTGGAGCAGTCTGGATTCTTAAGGGTCAAAAATGTTATGGAGACTCCTTCAAATAAATCATAGAAGGAATTTTTGGAGTAAATTTTTCCATAAATCATGTGCAAAAATTTTCAAGTCGATTGGAGGTGTTATTGAAAAGATATGAGCATTTTTGTGAAGAATTTTTTTTGCTCTCATGGACTGCTTTTATGAGCTAATAGGAAAAAGGGTAAAAATTGATCTCCATTGAATAATTTGGCCTTTGCAATCATATTTGGATGTGTTTGATGTATTTACATACTTATTAGGTCATGATTCACTACTTAAGTCTTCAATCTTAGCTAATACTTCTAATGCCACTCTTCTCAAAGGGAAGTCATATTGAGTCTACCTTTTTGCTCTTAAATGAGAACCATTAAGCTTGCACAAAGGTCAATAACATGAATTTCATATGGTGAGTTTTCTCCTTCAATATTGTTTCATTGCAAATTGTAGCAATGGAGTGTAATGGTGCTTCCTCTCTTCACTAGGTGGAATGGTCATAATCGCTCCCCATCATAGATTAACTAGATTGTATCATATGATCATCTGGTTATTCATGAAGAATGAATCTTGTCATATATTCTTGTTAGCTCCATTTCAAGTTTCCTTGAAAAATCTATCAATAGTATTCTTAAGTCTCTCTCACCATGAAAATTTCCAAATCAATGTTCTTATTCTTTCTCTATAACTATCAAGTATGAGTGCTCAAAAGCATACATTTGATGTAAACTACATTGAACATTTGTCTTAAAAACCTAGATAATGTTATCAAATCCTATTCATCAAGATCTCAAGAAACATTTGAGGTTAAAAGTTTTTTCAAAAGACCTATCTCAAGTCCTTGTTGCTACAACATTCTTATGAATAGGTTTTGCCTCTTTTGCAATTGCATATTTTTAATTGTGGGAGAATTTGAAAATCTTTAGTAGACAAAGATGATTGAAATGTTTAGAGGAGTAATTCACCATGTTTTAGGGCATTGAAATTTGTCTATCCATCAAAATTTGTGAAATAAAATGAATTGTTTATGGTCTCGGCTCTGCATGGTTGAAGATACCCTATCCTAAGGTTTCACAAAGAAGTTTTTGCTCGAATATCTCTAATGAACTGTCCAAAATCACCAAACTTGGAAGAAATGTCTATGAGGTGATTCCTAATCAAATGTAACAAGAATTTTTTTGATTGGTCAAGTGTGCTTGGAGATTTTTGTAATAGAAAATCAAGAAAATGTGCATAGTCTCGTGTTGTTGATGTGGTCTTAAGTGTTTCTATGCAAATTGAAGGAGTGGAGCTCATTCTTATGGCTTGTTCTAGGTGGTGAGAATTTTAATGAACATAGTCGAGCCTTTATGTATTTGAACAACTTTCATATCTTCCAAAATGTAAAAGAACCTTGTGACAAAGTGTACTATATGAGTGTGTATCTAAGAAAAAATGAAAAGGTGAACAATGTTGTAGATGCATGACAGTCCTTCAAATGAATGTTGGATCCCTAAGAATACCAAGGAGACTTTGAAATGGTTATTATCACTATTGAATGCACTCTTAAGTCACACGGACTAGAGGTTAGACACAAGGACGATTTCATATTAGATAAGGAGAGGATACCCACAATTCTTTATATGTTTGAAGTCTAAGAAACCTTTTTGAAGACGTTTAAAGGTCTCCTTATTGCCAAATGTCTAATGCATCCTCTAATTTAGAAATGAAAGGTCGAGGATAACATGAAGGAGCTCAAGGACTTGATAAGGAGGTTGAAAATCAAGAAAATGTCCTTTGAACTCTCAAAGTGAACTCAAAGGTCAAGGGGTGAATGATGGAGTTCTATAGTTAAGTATGAAAAAAACATATCAAGGCATGGGACTCGTGAAGGAAAAATATGCAGAGATGTGATCAAGCATAGTGTGTGCTTGAAAATATTGAAGACACAAGACAAGTTCTAAGGGGTGCATGTTCGATTCTAAGAGTACATAGGAAGTTATGTCTAAGTTGCTAACAAAGATAGGACACATACGTTCATTAATAAAAATTAATGCTTTTAGCATGCTGAGATTGATTGAATAAAGTGAGAAAACTATGAGACCGAGTTGAAAATATGAGGAAAACAATAATTGTTGAATATACTTTGAAGAAAGTAGTGAGTCATGTGGTGAGGTTTGAGTGAATAAATGTAGAGTAACTTGATGAATAGGTTGATGCCTTGAATGACCAAAGGTGAGCAGGGGTGAATTATGATGGAAAGAATGTAGGTATATGTGAATGAATATACTTCATGTATAAAGGTTATAAGCTGAGGTAGTTATACAAGTGATAAATGAACAACAAGTAGGTGATTGCAATTAATGTATGAATCATGACAATGAATCAGCAACAAGGAGCATAGGTTTTCCAAAATTGAAAGTGATCAAATTTAGGGATACATAAGACAAATAGTGACACTATTAGAATCATGAGAGGTGAAAGAAAGAAGAACAACCGAATGATCAAATTGACCGAGAAATAAAACTGCAGATCGGATGATTAGATGAATTGTGGATCAATGAATGAATGGAGCTAGAAAGGTGATCATAATCTGTTGATATAGCAACAAGAAACTATATGATCAAATTGTAAAATTGTAAATCTATACTTCCTAAGTGGGTGTTTGGGATACATGGGAAGTTGTTCCTTGCAAAGCAACAACTTGCTAAATCAGCCGAGTGGGTTTTTGGTTGCCTTCTGGGGGTCAAGGACCGAGAAATGGGTGCTTCTTAGGTTGAGTGGGTGCTTAACCAAACTGGAATTCATTGTAAACAAGGAATTGGTGTTCCTAATAAAAATTTGATTCTACGTGGGTTTTTCTCCCTTTAAGGGTTTCCCACCATAAACTTTGGTGTCTTGTATACTTATGTTCTTGCATGCACCTTAATTTGTGTTCATGGTTTGATTGCTAGTTCTTTTCAAGAAGTTTTAATTGATGCTAATTTTATCACCACTGATTCACCCCCTTTAAGTGCTTGTGATATCTAACACGTATCGTGCTTGGTTTTCCCAAATAGCCCAAATGGTTTTCTGTGGCTGCTTGTATTTTTCCTTTCCGATGCAATCATTTTTTGGGCAGTCCTATCATTTTTTGAGCGGGGATTTGTGTTGTACACCATTCAATGATTCAAATTTGAATCCATTCAAATGCCTCGAGGGTCAAGCACCACATCACGTCATGTTTTCCAACTCATGTTGATTGCAAGGTGTCGGAGTTTCCAAGGTGCACCATGGTAACGCGTCGAATCCAAAGAATCAATATGTGGGATGGGCCAGTGAGTCATGGTGGGGAGGAAGACCATGCATAGGTGCATTTTATGTGGAGGATAGTCATTGTATTTTAAGCACATATGCGCTAATCCTTAACAAAAGTGTCATTCTCGCATCCCATTTTTGTACACATACGTCATTTTTATCACCCTTCCCATCCTACTAAAAGTGCTACTATGTTCAACATATGCACTATTCTATAACACATGCGCTAATCTACAACATAAGCGCTATTATACATGTTATCCCGAACCCGGAAGTGCTAATTTATATCCCCTCCCCACATTCAACAAACACACTACTTTAATGAACAAAAGTGCTAAACTATACCAAATGCACTACAATATATCATATGCACTAAACCTAACCCCAACCCACCGCAAATGCACTAAACTAAATCCCAACCCCCCGTAAATGTGCTAAACCATATCCCCTTCCCCACTTAACACATATGCGCTTACTATTTATCACATATGTGCCATTTCGACACATATGCGCTAAAATGTGTGCCAATGCACCAATTTAAAACCTTGAACTAAAAACTAACCAAAACCCCTAGAAACACCTCAAAAACATAAAACTACAAAAACACAACTATTCACAAGGTACTTGTTGTATATATTTACCCCCTGGGTAAATATAGATACACAAAAGAAAGCATGTCGGAGGGGTTAGAAAACCCGACACAAAAGAAAGCATGTCGGAGGGGTTAGAAAACCCAAAACACTTCCTAGGCAAATCGGGTCTTGGAGTCGGGAAAACATGTCGGGAAAGCATGGGGCGGAAACATGTCGAGCCACCCTCCAAACCCGATGCGCATGCAGGTCCATTTTTCGACCCCGAAACAAAGGAAATCTTGGAAATACCGCGGAAGTGGGTTTCGGAAAACAAAAACATCAAACACATGTCGAGGCATCCTCCAAACCCAATGCAAATGCAGAGGAGAACCCCGAACCCGACAGGCGGAGACCCTGATGCGGGAAATATTCAGATCGCCATAACTTTTTACAGGGAGCTCGGATTCACACAAGGTTGGACTTTTTGGAAAGCTCTCGGCGTCCTCTACCCAACTACGACTGGATATATTTAATTGGGTGAGAACAAGTTCTTAAAAATGTAAAATACACTTCACCACTATTGGGTTGTTGAGATTCTCACCTACCGCCATAATATGATGGGTTAGGTGCAGTCTTGGAGGTGGTTGGGGCAGAATTCGAATCATTCTCTTCTCCCTCATTTTTTCCTCATATAAATTGTAAGGAGGGGCTTTTTCTAATGGTTGGACATTCTTGTTCTTGCCCCTCCCTTCTTCTCTTTGGCAGGTGGATTTGTGGAGTTTCAAAACCTCCCATTTAAAACTGTAATGTAACCTTGCCTCTTGGCACTTTGCAGTGTGTTGTATCTTTGGAGCAAATTAATGCATGACTGTGGATGATTCTCAACCCTCTCTGTGTTCATTTGCATCCTCCTGATCTTTCACTGTGAATCTGGTTATCTGTGCATGATCTTGCATTACATTTTAATGGCTTGTGTTTATTGGCAGGACAGTTGTTCTTCATTCCTCGGTGCATCACCTTTGTAGTTTAGGTTTTATTTTATGCATTTTCTTACCTTGTCTCCTTGGCAAGTTAGATTAGGTTTTTAGTAAAACCTCTGCATTTTATTTGTGCATCTGAACAGAGGGATAGGAACCGGCCTTCATCCGGAGAGCTTTTCCGATTTCGCAAGGTCCCACACTTGGGAAAAGCTCCATGTTGTGCAATCGCACTGAGAGTCTCAACGGATCGTGTTGCGTAGACATTCGAGGTGCTGCACTTCGACACCAACAAGTACTCACCGGTGCCTCGACAGCCTCCTAATCGATAGTACGTCCTCACTCCATCCACATGGTAGTTTGTAATCCTCTCGTAGGCCATCTCGTTCTCTCAAGGGCTCTCATTTTCAAACTATGCGCGGTGAAAATGACCCGTCTCGTGGACCCCGAATTGCTTTTATACCTTCCGCGATGCCCTATAAACTTCCGTGCTCCCATTCTCTCACCTCGTATACAATTTTCATCCTATTTCTTCCTACCTTCATTAAATTTCCTCCTATATCACCTAAAATCATAATAAAATCAAAAAATCGTAAAAAAATAATCGTCAAAAATTAAAAAAATCATAAAAACATAAAAATTTCAAAAATCATAAAAAAACATTAAATTTTAAAAAATCATAAAAAAACACAAAATCGTAAAAAATTAAAAAAATCGTAAAATTTTCAAAAAATCGTAAAAAATAAAAAAATTACAAAATTGTCAAAAATTCATAAAATCGTAAAAAATCATAAATAATTCAAAAATCATAAAAATTTCAAAAATAATAAAATTTTCAAAAACCATAAAAATTGTAAAACTTTCCAAAAATCATAAAAACACATAAATTGTTTACAATCCAAACAATCAACCAAATTAATCCCATTTTCTTTGTCTCCACTTGTCTACATTTCAACCGATGATACGAGGCCTCTTTTCTTTCTTCTACATGGTCCAATGATAGGAGGACCATCTTTTTTGTACTATTTTTGGTCGATGATACGAGGCCACTTTTCTAGTTTACTAATATTGTCCAATGATATAAGGACACGCATTTTGGCAATTCCAATCACTGCGGGTTTCATACCCTAGTACACTTTGTCATGTGTCGTAATAATCACACCACTAATGATGATATCTGTGGGTACTTTACAATCAAAGCACACGCCCCCTTTTTATCATCATCTATAATTCTCTCATAATCCACATCATCATTTAACTCGCCATCCAATTTTATCATATTTTTCTCTAATCAATCATTCAATCTTCACATCCACCATCTTACACCCCACTAACTGGGTATCCTATACTCTCAACTTCTCACTCTATCCCCCGACCGGGCATCCTTTAATCATTTACAATCCCTACCTTTCTCATACTTTGGCATCTTCACATCCACACCCCAAAATTCTCATTTTTGGTGGGCACCTTATAATACCAACTCCCCAAATACCATCTCCCTCACTAGGGCATATTCTAATCCACCAATCCTAAATCTTCACTCTCAACTCCTAATCCTCTCATCTCTTATTCTTCTAATTTATTCTCTCCTTCCTCTAATCCTTCTATCCATCTAATCTTTTCTATTCTTCTCATCCCCTCATCCTCCCTTATCTATTCGCTAAGGTCTCTCCTCTTTTCGAGAGGTTACTCCACTCATTCCTCCCCGCCTAACCCCTCGAGGGGCATCACCCACCATATAACCTATCTTCCTTCTTTTATTTGAACTATCATTTCTCCACAATAAAACTTTGAAGAGGGGAAAATGTAGACATATAAAATGTTGACATGATCATTTAACAAATAATCACATTCATTTTACATTATTAATCCCTTTCCTATCACTAATCATATAATAATTATTTAATTAATTATTATATTCCAACTATTTCTATTATCCATTTCAAAATCCCATCCTACCCTTAGTCATATTAATACATCATTAATATATCAAAATCCCACTAACTAATCTCCATTAACTATTTCTAGGAATTTAAAATTACCACCCACCTACCACCTACTCTATGCCTACTCTACACCTAGCCTCTCCATCTAATCCCCCACTAAACATAATTAATGACACCTAATCCCAAGCTAAATGATCCTCTAAATCTAGAGGCTTCTATTTCTAGAAGCCTCTACTATTTTCCCTCTTTTATTTTCAAATATTCAAATAATTTGCCTCCTCCATTGAATTTTTAATTCAATGGAGAGTTCTTCCAAACTCTAGAATTTTCTAATTCTAGAGAATTCTTCATTCTCATGCATTTTACACCATTGATCCATATCCTACATGGATCAATCTCAACCCTCCATTTATCCATCCTTCAACTATAAATAGTGATGCCACCTCCCATGCACACCACCTTAGAACAATTGCAAGTATATGTTGTCAAAATCTCCAAGAAAACTATCAATCACTAAGCATTCTAATAAGCAAGAATTCTTCATCTTAAGAAGGGAAAGTGTTGTCAAATCAAATCCAAAATTTGAAGCAAAGGTAATGTTAGTGCAGAATCATAGCACCCCCAAATGAGTTCTACAGGTATGTTTTTCTAAGGTAGACTCATTTGGTGTGATTGCATAACATTGAATTTTCCCAAGCCGTGGGGACCTTGAAAAAATAGGAAAGCTCTCCAGATTGAAGGTTGGTTCCATATTCCTATGTTTGGGTGCATACGTGAGGATTTGCAGAGGATCTATTTCTTATACCTAGTCTAAACTTGCCAAGGGGACATGGATAAAAGAATACAGAAATAAGAAATAACTAAACTACCAGGTGATGCACCAAAGGAATGATGAACACTTAGTTTACCTTTGACACAAACCAATAAAATGCATACAATAAACAAGCACAAATAGCTAGATTTGTAATGAGAGACCAAATAGAAGAAAAAGAAACAAGAAGGATCTAAAATCGATCACAAATGTATTTTATTGCTCTATAGATTGATACAGTTTATTACAAAATAACCGAAAGGCAAAAATGTATTACAATTTTAATGGAAGGCTCTGAACCCCACAAATCCTTTCTGAAGGAGAAGGGATCCTACAAAACTAAGAATATCCAACCCTTTACAATGAATCCTATCCCCAAATTTATAGATTCGATCGGAGAGAAGAAAGAGAGAGAGAGAAGTGGGAAAACGTGGGTCGAAGCTCAACCACCATTGTTAATGCTTCTGCTAAAATATTCCCCTGAATCCATCTTTACTGCATCGATCCTTGGTTCAACATCTTGGAGGGAGAGGAAACAATGGAAATAGATCAAATCCGATCTGGTTGTTGAGACTGGTGGATCCTGCATTGAAAGCTCGAAGATGTTTTCCTCCATTTCCTTTACCTAACCTCCTCAAAAATAAAGTCTCATACCTCCATTACATGGGCGAGGCCGAGATATTTCCAATGGTGTCAGATTTGCAATATTTCAAGCCCTGAGTCGAAAGATATGCCCCTTCAAAGTTTGTATCGAATCCTGTACAAGTGGGTGGGAAAACTAGTTTGAAAAATGGGCCCCTCTTTAATATGGGACACGTGGCAGTCTTTGGTTGGCTGGGGAGATGCGCTCCAAATTTTTCCTTTATGCCTTTTGAATGAAAGGAAAACTTTCACTTTTTTCCTTGACTCCCGCCTTGGCTTTGACTCGGGTCTAAGTGCTAACTTTTTCCTTGGGCGGAGTTGCAGGCCATTTTGTAACTTTTACCCCCTTTTGAGGTAAAGGGAAAAATCAACTTTTTCCCGATGCCCCACTTTCCTCTAGGACACGTGTCAGTCTGGCACTTGTTTGGAAGCCTTCTCTTTATTTAATCCTTGAATCAACGACCATTAAGACACTTGGCAGCCTCCATTGGCTTGTTTGTGCATTGAATATTCAAATGAATCTACCCCCATTGGAATGACAAGTGGAGGCACCACGATTGCTTGAAAATATGTCCCAAAGTTTGCCTTTGAGAAGCGCCATTAAGACACGTGGCTCCTTCCACTGCCTCTTCCATACTTAGTCATTTTTGGACCCTTCCCGAACTGTTTCGAGCCCGAGGACTTCGAATCTTCGTCATTTCTTCTTCTTCCATTTTTGGTTCCTCTGTAGCATCTCCCCTTTTTTCTTGACCTTGTTATTCCATTGTTGAGTCTACTTGTAACTTGCAGAATGAATTTAAGGTGTAGAAATGGCCAAAAAATTCATTTCTTTCTGTATAGGATCCTTTGCTCTTTCTTCATCTCTCGCCACTTCATTGCTGAATCTTTTTTACAACCAATTTATAGGATTAAAATGATTTCTCTCGGTTCCTTTTATGTGGGGTCATGATTCGATCCAATATTTAGCTCGAGTGAAATATGGATAATAATTTGGTGACTCATGGGGACATCTACCTGCTAGATGAAGAGATCAGTTGCCTTGTCGTATCTGATTGGGTATGGAGTCAAGAATAATAGGCTGATACTATTTCTACCTCTGGTTCACAAGCCCGACCACCTGCACTCTCAAATTTCATAAGAAAATCTCGAAATGAAGATTTCTGAGAGTAGAAAATTGTTTTAACCTAGGGCTTCATCCGTCTCTCTGAATGAACTGCATAAGAGAAACAAAACAACACCATGACTATGTACAAAATTGAAATCATACGTGCTCCAAATGGAACATGCAGAGTGTGCAAAGCACTTAGGAGAAAATCAATCTACACTACAACAAGACAATGTGCAGAAGCACTTAGAGGAAAAGAAACTAAGCTAATATGTACAAGGTGAGAGCCTTCCTTCTAATAGTAGTGTTTAAGATAGATTCCATTCACTGAATCTGTAACTCTTTACCCTCCAATGTAGACAATTGGAAAGCATTACTACTTTTGCATCTTGTTATCATCAGAAACGCCATAATTATGCCCAAGCAATTTAAATACTTAAATTGCACTAATTATCCCCTTTCTCACAAATTGATGACATATCGTCAAAAGCGCTCATATTCCCTCTTATTGTTGTTAATTAATTACAATACGCTAATTGATTAAGTCGCCTATCTAGCTAACAACCTAATTAACGACCTTCCGTTAATTATTTACCCCTTCTATCTAGACTAATTAATTATTATTAATTAATTATCCTTTCACTTCATTTAACTAGTAAATCAATATTTAATTGATTTAATCCCCTTCTAATAGCCTAAATCATACTAATATTCCTCTAATTAGCTTCTATAAGCTTACATCTACCTATTAGTTAATCACCTTTGATTAATTAAAACACCCCCAACTCCCATGACTTGCTAAGCATAAATTAAACCCTTCTAAAGTAAGGTTACCTTTAATAAAGCAACCTTATCCATTCCTAATCATGTTTTACCTTTATCCCACATGCAAAGGGATGAAGTGTTTCCTTTATCCATTGGGCTATATAAGGAGCCCTCCTTCTACCTTTATACCTACACCTAAACTTCTTAAGAGAGCAAATGCAAAGCATATAGCAAAGAGACTAAGAGCTTGCATTTTGTTTTCTTGAGAGGTCACCATTGTTAAGAGCTAAGCTTCCTATTCTTGCATTCTTTAAGGATCAAACAAGCAATTTTTGATTTCCATTAGAGCTAAATAGGTCCATGCATTTTGTTGGTAATCTAGGAGAGTAGATATTTTAAATAGCATGCTAGTTTTGATCTTATGTTTTCAAAGTTATAATGTTAGTTTAGATCTTGTTTAGCTCTTTATCTTGATGGTGCTTATGCTTTGTTTTAGCTAGATTGTAGAACTATTTTAGGTGGTAGTTCTTGCTCCATTTGATTTAGCATTAAGCAAAGTACACATGCACACATTTGGCATGCCCGGTGGGACACTTAGTCCCATGGAATTTTAGTTTAAGTTTCATTGTTTTGGCTAATTTTTGATATGCACATGTAGTAATTAATGTCCATTTTCTTGGAATTTTGCTAATTTGATATGTGTAAATTCATGTTCATAGCCATCATTTTAATGGGTAATTGTCATTCTTAAGCTAACTTGTCAAAATTTGAGATATTGTGAGTTTTCTTGTGTTTTTACCGTATTTTGGTTGCAGGTCTGGCGTAGGCACATTTTTAGGAGTGCAGGCATGGTTTTTGTGGCACACACACCTCTCTGGTGGCACAAGCACACTGTCAAAACCTAGTTCTTTATTTACCGACCCTAGCGCATGCACGCTAACCCCGACGCACACACCATAACCAGCACGTAGATGCACTAACTCGGGCATAGACATCGTTTCATATTGTACCTTCACTACATTTTAAAACCTATCAGATCAGCACACACACCCTAACTAGAGCGCACATGTTGTTTTAGTGGTGCGAGACATTTTTTGGTGATGCGGACGTTCTGTCAGAATCTGGGACTGTTTCATAAAGCAAAGGGCGCACATGTTTTCCTGGTAGTACACACGCTTTTCCGGTGGCGCACACATTTTTTCGGTGGCACGAGTGTTCTATCTATTTATCTGTCTGTATATCTCAAAGGTGGCACATACATTGTTTTTATGGTGCACACGCCTCTCTAGTGGCATAGGTGCATGGTAAGAAAAAAATACATAGAGTGGCACATGCATTGATTTCATGGCACACACGCCTCTCGGGTGGCGCAGGTGCACTATAATTCAAAAAAATGCAGAGTGGTGTATACGCCCTAACCCGTGCGCAGCATTAAAAAGGGGCGTAGGTGTCATTTCAAAATTTTAAATTAATGTGTTGAGGTTCTAACATTCTTGCAGGTTTTATCTAATCATATACTTGTCTTTGTAGGTTATTTTTACTTGTTTGTACTCAATTAGATATGTTTTTGCAATGTTTACTTATAGGAATAAGATCGTGTATGCTCTTCCCTTACACCCTTGGGGTGATCTTGGGAATCAAATACAATTCTTAAATCCTTTTGGTGCTTTGAGGTTGTTAGGAATATTTGATTTGGAATTGGTTAACTTGGCATAGTTGAATTAAAGTGTTTTTCCATTTGATGTCTTTGTGGATTGTGAAGACATCACGTATGCTCTTCTCTTGTGTCCTTGGATGATCTGGAGAATCAGAAATGGTGCCTTCTCTTTTGATGGAAAACTACTAAAGATCGTCATACAGAACCAAAACACCATCACTTGTCAAAGAACGGAGGAATAAAAAAAAAGTCAAAAACTACTAATATAGTTTTTATACAGGTTGCCAAACGGTGTTCGAGAAAACCACGTCTAATTAAAAAAGATAAAACAAACAACATATTCAAAATACTATATTGTAGGTTTCAGAAAAGGGTATGTCCCTCTCCACTCAACTGGAACATAACCCCTTTGGCATAATGTCTTAAGCTACAACAATGGGGGTGGTTCTAGGAACCCCAAAGTAGTCCACACAAGAGGGAACCTTGTGGAAAAAATGGGAAGTGCTCCGTACTACCTATCTGACTAGTGATTCCTTTGTGAGATAGAGTTACAAGTTGTCCCTACATGACCCTTTTAAGAACACGATGGATGCATTTACTGCCCACTGTGCTTGAAGGGGGCAAAGTTGAGATAATTCCAAACTAGTCAGTGTGACTTTTTGGGTAAATCATCCCGCTCGTGGATAGTATTTGTAACACCTAGGATGATAGAACCACCTAAGAAACTCGTACTTTTGGCAGAGATCCACTTTGACCATTCTAAAACAAAGTGTTGAGTTATGAACCGTATTTTTATTGTGAAACGTGTGACGCCTTACATTCGCTTAGTTTTTTCTTGCCTTAGGGCGAGGTGAAGCTCTACCAAAGTGAAGCCAGCATTTTTCATCCCTATTTTGATTTTGCTTCCTTCACATTCTTTTGACACTTTGTTGATCAAAATAAGGGTGACTACCTTTGTGTTACCAATCAACTGTTTTTTTCACTTTTATGTCCATTTACGCCCATCCATGTTTGCAGCTGGGTAATTTAAACGTCTAAAGTGTGCAAAGACATATTCACATCATTGGTGGCCATTGTGATCTGGATACCCATATCAAGGTCATCATTATAGTTAGGCGTGGTTCATCATCTTGAACTTCCTTATAAGGTTAACTTGTTTGTATCGTATCACTACAATTTTGATATTTATGACTTGTTTCTTGTAAACTTGACATAAATATATATATTGTAAGGTTATGCTATGCACATTTTAAACTATTCCTAGCTATACTTTGAGCTCTTTAGTTTGATTCTATTAATACCTCAATTTTCACTTTTATAGACTTGTATAGGGAGCATTAGAAAGTATCAATATGAAGAATTATGCCCCTATCCTTTTGACAAGACAATGACCGTTCAACCCTTTCCTAAGAAATTTGATATGCCAAAATTCGAAAAATATAAAGGGAAAGGAGATCCATGGGATCATGTCAAAGATTTATATATGGCATGTAAAGAGGTGTCTTATAGTGACAATTATCTCATCAAACTTTTCCCCAAGAGTCTCGGAGGCCAAGCCTTAGAGTGGTTTACACGTTTACCACGAGGATCAATTTTCACCTGGCCAGAATTGGCAGAAAGGTTCGTGCGTCACTTCTCATACAACATAGAGAGTGATGTCACCATGGTAGATTTATGTGGCACCAAGCAATGCCCTAATGAGACTTTTTCCAGCTTCCTCTAATGGTGGAGAGGGATAGCTAGTCGCTTCCCTTGCGCTTTCCCTGAAAAACAACTGGTTAGTATTTTCATTCCCAACCTAAACCCAAATATATCTTTCGACCTCCAAATGCATTGTGTTCTCACTTTTGAGGAGGTCATCAAAAAGGGGTTTAGATAGAGAAATATCTCATTGCCAAAGGCACCCTCAAAACCCAATCTAGAGATAATCAAAATTTCAAATCCACGGAGAAGCCGAAGGTCTTTAACAAAAATAAAAATGTGGTGGGAGATGGGATCACTGATTCCAAACATGTACAAACAGTCCAAACTGGTCAACCTTTTAAATTGACAAAGGGACCAATTCAACCACCACCAAAGTGAAGAACGTTCACCTCTCTTAATGAACCTTTGTCAGTTATACTAAAACAATTGGATGCGGCCCACATGATGACATATCCTACGACACAACCATTTGATGACAACATTCTAAAAATTCATGGTACAAGGAGCATTAATATTACGAAATACATCATGTCAAAGGGCATAAGATAGACAAATGTCTACGAATTCATCATTATATTTAGGACCTCATTAACAACGGGAAATAGAGGTGGATAACCCAGGAAAAACACAAACACCTAACAAGAAGATGGGGAAATATAAAGAACCATTCCCCAATCATGATAAGTCAGAGAAGTCAAAGCTAGATCGGGAGAGTCATCCCAAGGTTATAAAGTAGCGAATTACTTGTACACCAAAAGAGACAACAATCATTATGATTCACTTATTGAATGTATTCGCTCTCCTACTGATCATGTCAACACTATCTGAATCAAGGGAAAGGACTCTGCTATGGTAACAAGGCATGCCCGCTTTGTGATTCCAGAACCTTCTCCATCAACCAAACAAACTGGTAAATATAACCTTTTAGAACAAATTGAGAAGACGCCTACTAAGATTTTGATCTTACATCTTCTTAAGAAATCCAATGTGCATAAAGACATTATATACCAAACTCTTCGAGGTCGGGAGTGCCTTTAGAGGTCGATCCTACACACCTTCACATAGCATTGGAAAACATCATACCAAATGTACATATTGCCTTCAACCATAGGGAGATCCCTACTGAGAATCCAACACATAATATTCCTTTATATATTGAGGTAGTTGTCACCCACAGAAGATCAAACGAGTGCTTGTGGATAACGGATCTGGGTTGAATATTTACACACTCAAGTTGGTTAAACAGTTAGGACATACTGAGGAAGATCTTGAGTCCAATATCATCACTATCACCGCATACGAAAACACGGAAAGGGAGTCAGCAGGCATAATCACGCTGCCCATGGAGGTGGGTCCCACTTGCCATCAGACAAAGTTTCATGTCCTAGACTTGGAACTTCCGTATAATATGCTTCTAGGCTGACCATGGATTCATGCCATGCAGGTTGTGCCATCAACATTTCATCAATGCATTAAATTGAAGCATGAGGGACACACCATTACAATACAAGGAGATTCAAATCCCTTTGCTCACTGTAGAGCTCTCAATAGTTTTGCACGAAAGGGTACATATGCATGTCCCTCCACCGATATAGTTGTCCCTCTCTAATATGAGGCCATGGAATCTGGGTGGATTTAGATTCTCTCAGTTCTTGTGCTCATGGTGCATCTACTTCAACATCTCCTTTTGATTCCTAGGAGATGAAAATCCTTGAATATGGCTATAGAGAATATAATGTACAACAAGCGCTCTTGGTTTTAGACCTCTCATTGTCACCCAAGACTAGAGGCCGACCCAACTATCACTTCTAGAGACCTAGAAATGAACACACCATTGGGTCATTCTTACCTGGAGGCTTGTTAGCTAAGGATAAATTGCTAGATCCACCTACAACTTGGGTCCCAGAGGATACCCAACCATCCTGTTATCGAACCCTGAATATGATAAATCCAACAAAATGATGTACTCCATGGGATACAAGGGCCTAGGAAATGAACAAGGATAGAGGGAGCCAGCACCTCGCCGCATTTCAAAACAGAAAGATACGACATTGGGATTCGCCCTTATGGAGCACACCCCAATGATCAAGATGCTACTTGTTCTGAATGTGAGGATAGCTCTGACTATCTAGACAGTGATATAGATTCCCATTGTAGCCAATATGAGGATCTATCTTCCACAAACCTATTCATGAACAATGCTTTCCTAACCATAACGCCCATGGAACCAACCCTTGACCTTGTTTACCCTTCCCTTGTTGAATGGGACCAACAATGTCACATGTCGCTAGATTTATTTGAGAATGACAAAGCTATCGCAGAGTTCATGGGAATTCAGGATACAATTCCCATTGGAGACCACAAGAAGGGTTTCTTTATTGACTTGGATACCTGCGCCTACTTCGGTGAGGAGGTTGAGCTTCATGGTCAACAAAACTTAAAGAAAAGTGAGGGCAAAAGTTCTAATGTAAAGCCTCGGCAAAAATCAAAGTCCAAGTCGCACAGTGAAAACCTCTTTGAGGCACTGGCCAACAAACAAGTAAAAAAATCAAAGGACAAACAAAGTGACCATGCCAAGGATGAAAATCTCATGGAGACATCCTTGGATGAAGATCTCAACCTTCCTCCCGATCCTATGTGCATGGAGGACTTATCAAAATTACTAGTCAAAGAAACCATTGATGTTAATATTGGTACAGAAGAAGATCCCAAGATAGTAAAATTGGGAGCATCACTCTCTAGAGAACAGAAGACCTTCACTATGTTGTTGTGAGAGTTTATAGACGTGTTCGCATGGTCTTACAAAGACATGTCAGGCTTAGATCCAACTTTGGTCATGCACAACCTAGTTGTGCATGCAGATGCTAAGCCTATAAAATAAAAACTCAGAAAGATGCACCCAAGAGTGGCCTTACTGGTTAAAGAAGAGTTGGAAATATTGCTTGCGGCAGGATTCATCCGACCTATTGATTATCCTAAATGGATATCAAACATTGTTCCTGTCTAGAAAAAGCCTTTCGTCAGTATCTAAATCTACATGGATTTTAGAGACATTAATAAGGCTTTCCCTAAAGATGATTTTTCATTGCCAAATATTGACATTATTGCCGACTTAACAACAGGATACAAGATGCTATCTCTCATGGATGGCTTTTCCGGATACAACCAAATCAAAATAGTTGAAGAAGATCAGCACAAAACAACTTTTACGACTCCTTGGGGCACCTTCTATTATCAGGTGATGCCATTTGGCCTCAAAAATGTAGGAGCTACTTATCAACGGCCATGACAGTAATTTTTCATGATATGATTCATGATATCATGGAGGACTACGTGGATGACATCCTTGGAAAGTCTAAAACAAGAGAGGATCACCCTGTCATTTTGCGGCATATATTTGAACGCCTACGAGAATACAAAGTTAGGCTGAATCCAAAGAAGTGTGTCTTTGGTGTGCTATCAGGGAAACTATTGGGCTTCATTGTATCAAGATGAGGTATTGAGGTAGACCCTGCTAAAGTGTCTACTATTATTGAAATGCCTCCACCTAAGAATATCAAGCAAATGCACAGCTTACAAGGGAAAATTCAAGCCATTCTCTCGCTTCATCTCCCAGCTTGTAGATAAGTGTCACTCATTCACCCACTCGATTAAAAAATATGTTGCTTTCATCTAGGGACATGAGCAATAACAAGCCTTTGCTTTGCTTAAACAATACTTGGCTAATCACCTGTCCTCATGTCACCAACTCCTGAGAACCACTCTTGCTCTATATTTCTGCTACGTAATTTGCTATTGGTGCGCTGCTCACCCAATACGACCTTGGTCATAAGGAAAAAGTGGTGTATTATCTCAGTCACACCCTCATCGCCTATGAGCTCAACTACCCACAAATTGAAAAAGCTTGCTTGGCTGTAGTTTTTACTTTTCAAAAACTTTGCCATTATCTATTGAATACCAAAACCAAGCTAATATCCAAAGTTGACCCACTCAAGTACTTATTTTCTAAACCCACCCTCACAGGTAGAATGGCTAATTGGATCATTCTACTCAATGAGTTTGACATAGAATTTATACATCAGAAATCATTTAAAGGACAAGTACTTGCTGACCAAATAGCGAAGCACCTTTATAAGGCACTAGAACCTCTGAATCTGGATCTGCCAGATGCCTCTTTTCTCTACATTGAAGAATCTATCGTATGGCAGATACATTTTGATGGGTCCTTTACATTTCACGGTTCAGGTGTAGGAGTGGTCCTTATTACTCCTTCTAGTGATCCTATACCGCAGGCTTTTCACCTAGGCTTCCCTTGCACAAACAACATCATTGTGGAGTATGAGGCACTTATTACAGGGATGAAGCTAGCTATCAAGTGTAATATTCATCATGTCAAGGTTGTGGGTGATTCACGATTAATTATCAAACAGTTAATGATGAATATAAAGTTAAGGATGAAAAGCTCATACCTTACAAAAACTAGTAAAACTCTAAAGGAGTACTTTATGCGCATTACACTTAAATAAATCCCAAGAGCATATAATAGATCAGTAGATTCCATGGAGAAAGTGGTTTTTATGCTTCGTATTCCACTAGGGGATAATGACATGCCATTATTTGTAGAAAATTTATGTCAACCCGCATATGACATGTCATAATCTTGCCTAGCTTGTGATGTTGTTGGTCCTAATTCCCTGTGGTATGAGCCCATCTTTACCTATCTTAAGGACAACACATTCCCTCCTAATATCTCTCGATCTGAAAATCAAAGCCTGATTCATCAAATAGCCCATTACACCCTTTTAGGAGGTACACTTTATCGTCATGGCTATGATGGGAATTTGTTACGTTGTCTGGATATGACAGAGTCAATCCAAGAAATCAAAGAAGTACACGAAGGGGTGTGTGGAGCACATACAAACGGAATGGTCTTAGCTAAGAAATTGTTAAGAGTAGGCTACTATTGGCCTACCATGGAAACTGATTGTTGTAATTATGTCAGGAAATGTATACTTTTTTGAAAGTATGGATACTTCATTCATGCTCCATCGCAACCATTGCAACCTATCACTACCCCATGGCCATTCTCTAAGTGGGGACTTGACTTGATAGGAAAACTTACTCCTACCTCATCTGATGGTCATACACACATCATCATGGCTACATAATACTTTACAAAATGGGTGGAGGTTGTCCCTTTAACCTATGTAACAGGAGCCTAGATTTCTAAATTTATCATGAATCATATCATTTGTCGATATGGCATTCCCGTAGCCATTATTACAGATAATGGGAAGTCATTTAAGAAAAAAACTGTAAAATGTCTTTGTCAACGGTTCCAAATCAGGTTAAAATTGTCTACGCCATATTACCCTCAAGGTAATGGACAGGCTGAAGCCACAAACAAGACTTTGGTGAGGATAATGGAGAAGATGGTCAACAAAACAGTCGTAATTGGCACTTACAAATCCATCCAGCCCTCTGGGCTTACAGAACCTCCATTCACACTCCTATGAGTGCAACACCATATTCTCTAGTGTTTGGGATAGAATCTATCATCCCCTTAGAGATCGAAATTTCGTTCTTAATAATTTCTCTTTGGGACTATCTGGATAAGGATGAGGATTATCGGGTAGCAAGATTGGCTGAATTGGAGCTCCTAGATGAGAGGTGCATTCACACTCTTAATCACCTAAAAGTGTATCAAAACAGAGTCTCTAGAAACTACAATAAGAGAATCATCCCTCATCAGTTTGAGGTTGGTGATTTAGTCATGAAGGAGAACCAATTCAACACAAGAGCGGAATGAGAAAAGAAAGGGAAGTTCGAACCACATTGGTTGGGACCCTATGTTATAGTCGCCAAGTACGGCACAGGGCATACAAACTTGCTCACCCCAATGGTGATGAGCTATGTGAGCCCATGAACGCCATGCATCTTAAGTGGTTCTATGCATAAACATGGTGCAAAAATTCCAAAAAAAAAAAAAATGGTAAAAGGATCAAAAATACAAAAACATCAAAAAGGAGAAAAAGAAAAAAAGAAAAACAAGTCATCCACAAGTGAAAACCACGCAATTGTGGCACTTTGGACAAGTCCTTGGGTGAAAACTGGTTTCCGCACCTTGGGAGGATTCATTGTTCATAGGCATCTTGCATCTAGAGGGTAGTTTTTACTTGGCCTAGCCCTAGTCCTGCCTTCGTGATTCCTGTGAGCCCCATCCTATCTAGCCTTGATCCAGCTTTGTCTTCTTTTATTCATCTATGAGGGGTATGGTCTTTCACTATTTCCCATCTTACGCTAGGGGCAATTCAACAACTTCACCTTCTTGTTCATAAGCGTGTGGCTTCTACCCTTGTATATTCCCCATCTAATGCTAGGGGGGCATCCATGCTTTCTTGGTTACCTATGCATAGCTCTAGAAAACCATTAGAAAACAATAGAAAATTGTTTCTAAAAAAAATACTGCAAAAACATTCAAAATTTCAAGAAACACAAAAACAATGGAAAATCATGTCGCATAAGCCTAAACAATAGAAAATTGTTTCAAAACATCAAAAACAATAGAAAATTGTTGTATGAAAACAAATCTTACAAAAACATTTACTTACATTTACTTGCATTGTCTTGTTTCTTGCTTTGGTTGTTGCTCTATGTTTTTTCCTTTTAGGTTGTTCGTTGCATGGGCATACTTTATTAGGATTCATCTTTTCTTGCTTAGTTTAGATTTATTCTTGCTTGTGCATATTGAGGTGTGTTTTTGCATGCTAGTGAATCATGGTGTATTATGTTAATTCATTGTGTTCTTTCTTAGCATTTGATTGTGTTTATTGCATGTGCATTGTTTTGTTATCATACATCACATTACCATCATTATCATCACATCTAACATCATCTATACATCATATATCAAGAAACAACTAAGTATACATCATACATGAATGCTAAGCTAATCATCACATACCGTATCATCAAATGGGGGCAAGAGGGATCACAAATATCAAAATCTATCCCCCCGCACCCTTATCATCATATCATCTCATCCATATACATCTACAGTAACACATGAGAAATGCATTTGATATCATCTAAGGATCTATCATCTAACATCCATAGCACATGTATACATCAAACATCAAGATAACATACATGCAAGTACAAAATCAAACAACATCATAACACATCCATAAGTGCTGAATCAAAACAAACAACATGCAATAAGATTCAACATAGAGTAATTTCTGATAAAGGGTATTTTACGTCATAGAATTATGCCCACTCGTGTCACATGCATCAGGAAACAAAACAATAAAGTACATCATCTCATAAACATGTGTATCTGAGCCCAAAAAAGTAATCCTCTATATACATGTGTGTCATATACATCTATATCAACAGAAATGGATATACATTGGTACTCTATATCAAAAATGCCTTCAGCTGAGGCATACAAAGATGATACATCAAAAATGTCCACATATCTATACAAGTATAAACTGTCTAGATCGGTACTCAAAATGATACATCATAGATACAATGTGCCATCAAAAGGGGCATGCATCAGAAAGAATCAAGCCTTCATCACGAGGCATCATCAAAATACAAGTATACAAGGCTATACATCAAAATTGGCCTTCATAAGAGGCATGTATACAAATAATCTGTACAACAAAATATGGAGCTCAACCACGGCTCTCCCTAGCCGAGACTCCCGGATCACACCCGGCGACGGAACAATGGTGGCTGAGATGGCCCCAGTCCACTGGCTACTCTGATATAGGCTACCTCATTGATCTCATCAACTAGCCTTGATCTCTCGTGGATCGAGAACTGTCATGCTCAACCTTGACTATCGAGGTAGTACCACTCACTCTCGGAGGAACTACCCTGTAATAGGCAGTCCTATAAAATAAAGCCTCACCACCAAGCCTTGTGGCGTCATGTATCAAGTCAGCATCTCCAGAGCAAGGCCTTCCTGAAGGGTAACATCACACTCACCTGTCACTCTACTTAAATCATCCTCAACCCGTCTTGTAGAGGCAGCCTCTCAATCTCTCTCGGTAGTCACAGTTTACAACTCATCTCGTTCCGATCCTCTCGTGCAATAAGGCCATGTGATTGTGTATCTCTCTCGCAATGACCATATGCATCTACGACTAGCACCGTGTAGGAGACTTCAGATATCTAGCCCCCTATGCCACCGTCTCTTGAATCTGAATCCACCATACCACTCTATCATCTCCTGGGCCTGAGCTTGGTCTCGCTCTGAAAGTAATGTGATAATGTGAGTCTGGGCCTCATCACGCTCCACTGTCATGGTCACACACTAGCCTCGGGCCTCATCTCTCTCGGCTCTCATTGTATCTCTCTCGGCCTAAGGCCTCACTGTAATCGCTATTACTATGGCTATCTCAAGCCCTTTGGATGTAATGTTGTGCATGTGCGTCGGATCGGTCCCTAGGGCACTCTGGATGACTGGCCCTGCTCTAGGACCCTCACTCTAGGTGGCTAAACTGGTGCCTATACTGGGCCCTGCGGCCTCGGTCCATGTGCCTGATGCAGCACCCTACCCATCATGAGGAATGTCATCAAAAGGATCCTTTGATCCGGCCCCATTTCTCTCACTCTGCACTCTGAACCATGCCATACCTCTATAGGTGGGTGAGTACCTACTGCTCAGGCCTCCTCTGGAATGGCAAGACGTCGGGGTAATACAGTGGCATACCAAGCTATGTAATTTGTTGTGGTCCCCATATCCCACACCTGTTGTGTTGGGTCCCATGCCTGGGGGACCACTTATGTATTACTTGCTTGAGCTCAGGCCACTGGTATGCGAAGCCCCATGGTCTGGCTCTCTAAATCTCTGCGTGTATGCCAAATGTCTGGGGCCGTGGGACCCCTATACTCTACCGTGCTACCACTGGCACCTATCTACTTGATATAGCTTAATAATGTGGGTGTGGCTATCGATGATAAAATGCTCTACTAAGAACACACTGAGCTCGTTGGCATCCTCCTCGCCACTAGATATATCTGTAAGGCCTCCAGATAACATCTATCGCTAGCATCTCATCAAACTCTTTCCTATATCTGAATAGGCTGCCGAGGTGGCCACGTACATCACCACCTGCTGTTACCCATGCCATGTAAGATGGATCCTCTAGGTCTCAGACATGTAAAGTTCCCACAGGGCATCTAATGGCAATATGGTCTCATGACCAGATCCGAAGCAAAGAAGCTAGACCCATGGTCTTTTGACCATGGTATGTAATCAAATGTAGGTCCCAATACAAGTGGGCCAAAATGCATTATCCCCAGCAGTATCTCTTGTTGCTGAAGATGCCATGAACCAAAGGTAACATTCCTCTCTCAGGAACGACATCGTCCTGTTTTATCAGTGAGTAAAAACCCACTGATAAGAGACATAATATAGAGAGGCGTCCGATGCAATGTGGGGTCAGAGATGCACTTGTGCAAGGCTATAGTCATCCCGTCATGTGGAATATCATCTACATCAAAATGTCACTACAAGCTACTCTAATCAACCCTACATCTATGTTGTACTCAATCAAGGTGCCTATAATTGACATGCAAAGGATCCACCATACATCCTCAAGGGTCACCATCATCTCCCCTATGGGCAATCTGAAACACTGACTCTCGTTATGCCATCACTCGGCTAGCACAATCAGTAGGCCATGATCTAGTGTAATGGAAGGCATCCGAGACACGGGGCCTAGCCCCACTGCCTCGAGAAGTATCGCCATGGCTCGCCGGTCTCACCGGTGCATACTCCCCTCTAGTTTTGCTATCTGGGAGTGGCGCTACCGCATTTGTAAAACTGAAAATTGTCTCTGTAAAATAACAAATCACTTGTCAATTACTAACATTTCTTCTAAAAATCTATCTACCATTTTAGGGTTAACCCAAAAATCCTAAAAATTCTTCTAAGTGTCATCTTTTTGACATTTTCCTATCTTTTCTCTCGCTAGTCCTGGACACTTGCCGCATGCCCTTTTGGGTGTTTACGACCCCTTTTATACCATTGCATGCCCTTTTGGGCATGTGCACATGCGTGTATTTGTGTTCTGGCACTTGTGCCCTCATTTGGGCATCTGCACACCCTTTTGGCATGTGCGCCACACATTTGGTGCTTGCGCTTGCGCATGTACCCCTAGGTGTGTGTGCCCCCTTTAGTATGTGCCATGTTCTTCACGTGTGCTCCCCTTCTTGTATGCGCGTGCGCGCATATATGTGTGTGTGTGCGTGCGTGTGGGTGTGTGCACTTCATGCTTGCATGTGCACACATGTGTATTGTGGCACGTACGCCCCCGAATGGACACCCGCATCCCCGACCCAACACCTAAGCCTACGTGCATGCATACCGACATGACTTCCTAGAGCTAAAAGAAAAATTTAATGCATTAATGACCAAAATTAATGGGCAAGGGTTCGATACTCACGAAGGGGTTGCCTCTGCGTCTTCTTGGTACCCTCGAACTACATCTCGCCTCTCACTCGATCTCATGTGATCACCATGGTCCTCATCAGTATCGTGAGCCTCACAAAGAAAATTCTAAATGGCTTGGTTAAAATGAATTGGTCGCGATGTTTTTACTCCCGGGTGGAGTATATTAACCCGCTTTTCACCGTTTTCTCTTCTCTGTTTCATCGTGGCATAATTATTTTTATTAAATAATTATTTTTCTCTTATTTTTCACCGTATTGGGGCATTTTTTGCTGTCTGATACCCCTTTCTTCTCCCTTGGACAATTTTATTGCTCCTAGGCGATTTTTCTTCTTATCCACACTCTCGTAAATAATTATTTTTAAAATAATTTTTTTATTTTATTTTTCCACTAAATAAGGACATTATTTGTCACTTGTTTCTTCTTTCTTCCACCTAGGAACTTTTTGTTGCACCTAGGCCCTTCATTCTCTTTCTTCTATTTTCTTCTACTGTTCACCACAATTTGGACAACAAAAAATAAAAACAATATATATGTCAAAAATCCAAAAATAGGGCAAATTTTTTCACAAAATCCTAAAAAGTAAAAAACCTACAAAAATGGTAACTTGCTTATTATGGCTGAAACTTGTGTCTTGCACATGGTATTTTCTCCATATCCTACTGGTTTGTCTCACATCTTCCCTGATTAATATGACTCACGGATTGCCAGATTCACAACCATTCACAAAGCTAGCTGCTTGCTTTCTCGTACTCTAGGGCACGTTTGTTACTTGGTGTTGTTTCATTGCGCACAACGCTTTTCTTGGACCACTGTGTCCATTATCATTTCCCCTTGCATGTATCCTTGCTCGGGGCATCATTTTTAACCCTTGTCGTCAATCACGAACTTGTGGATCTCTTCAAGACGATAATAAAAAAAATTTGTACAACTATCTTGACCATTATTGGGTTGGGTATGTGCATTCATACTTGTTTTCCCTGTTAGATGAGCTTGTTTCCTTCTCGTATTGCATTGCATTGTTGTATGTTGCGTGGAGTTGGTATTTTCAAGAAAGGGACAATTGTTCATAGTATGGCTTTTCATGTCATTCTACCTTTGTCATATGCTTATATTTTTCATAAGGACCGATGACGTAGCTCCTATGGTAATATGATGACATCAAAAGTGTTCCAATACACCGCAGCTAGAGGCTAAGATCTTCTCTCCCCTCCTCCATATTTCTTCTACATCACCTTCTTCTCACCCCTAATCTTCTCTCTCACCGGGGCATCCTACCCCTTCCCATTCTTCTATCTATCTCTCACTTTTTTCGATCGTCGATCGTCTTCTTTCATCACCCCATCGACACTCGAGGGGGCATCTCTCCCTCCTACTAATTTTTCTTCTATCCCTTCAAAATTTTCTTTTGTCTACTATCTTTGAAGTGGCGTTACTTATGCCACCCCAAAGAGGGGCAAATGTAGACACCCATAATTACGCCCAAGCAATTTAAATACTTAAATTGCACTAATTATCCCCTTTCTCACAAATCGATGACATATCGTCAAAAGCACTCATATTACCTCTTGTTGTCATTAATTAATTACAATACACTAATTTATTAAGTCACATATCCAGCTAACAACCTAATTAACGACCTTCTCGTTAATTAATTAGCCTTTCACTTCATTTCACTAGTAAATCAATATTTAATTGATTTAATCCCCTTCTAATAGCCTAAATTTTACTAATATTCCTCTAATTAGCTTCTATAAGCTTACATCTACCTATTAGTTAATCACCTTTGATTAATTAAAACACCCCCAACTCCCGTGACTTGCTAAGTATAAATTAAACCCTTCTAAAGAAGGTTATCTTTAATAAAGTAACCTTATCCATTCCTAATCATGTTTTACCTTTATCCCACATGCAAAGGGATGAAGTGTTTCCTTTATCCATTGGGCTATATAAGGATCCCTCCTTCTACCTTTATACCTACACCTAAACTTCTTAAGACAGCAAATGTAAATCATATAGCAAAGAGACTAAGAGCTTGCATTTTGTCTTCTTGAGAGGTCACCATTGTTAAGAGCTAAGCTTCCTATTCTTGCATTCTTTAAGGATCAAACAAGCAATTTTTGATTGCCATTGGAGCTAAATAGGTTCATGAATTTTGTTGGTAATCTAGGAGAGTAGAGATTTTAAATAGCATGTTATTTTTGATCTTATGTTTTCAAAGTTATAATGTTAGTTTATATCTTGTTTAGCTCTTTATCTTGATGGTGCTTATGCTTTGTTTTAGCTAGATTGTAGAACTATTTTAGGTGGTATTTCTTACTCCATTTGATTTAGTATTAAGCAAAGTACACATGCACACAATCATATAGGGGCACTCCAGATGGAATCAAACTTAGAATGTCTCCCTGGTTTTTCTCAATCTGCATCCCATTTCAAAACCAGGTCTCCTTCCTGAAAGGTCCTTTCTCTAGCCTTCTTTTCAAAGCATATTTTAATTGAGGCCTGATCCTTTTCCATTGTTTGAAGTGCATGCTCTTTGGTTTCTTCTAATTCCATCAACTCTGCATACTTGGCCTCCATTGGTTCAAATTCAGACATCTCCAGCTGTCTCAAGAGTTCTAATGCTGGCAACTCTAGTGATATAGGCAATACTACCTCCTTCCCATAGACAAGCTTGAATGGGGAGCTGCCTGTAGATCTTTTGGGCATTGTCCTATCAGCCCATAAGGCTATTTTGAGCTTTGTGTGCCAGGTCCTCTGATTCTCATCAAGAGTTCTTCTGATGATCTTTAGCAGGTTCTTGTTTGTGGACTCAGCCTGGCCATTACCTTGAGGGTAATAGTTTGATGAAGTGCTCAAATAAGTCCCATTCTTGACGGCCCATCCTGTGATCTTGGAACCTATAAATTCTAATGCATTGTCTAATATGATGGTCATTGGCACTCCAAATATGGTCAGTATCCCTTCATAGAAATCCAAGATACTAGACTCATTTGCTTCCTTGAGTGCCACTGCATCGGTCCATTTAGTGAAATAATCTGTTGCTATCAGGATCCATTTGTGACCTTGTCTTGAGTTTGGATTGATGACTCCAATGAAGTCCAATCCCCATTGCATGAAAGGTTGGTCGACTGAGATTGGGTGCAATGGAAGTGTTGCTAGCCTTTCCTTGCCTTTGAAGAATGCACAATTCTTGCACCTTTTGATCCATGTGTAGCAGTCACTAAACACTCTGGGCTAATAATATCCTGATTTCATGATTTTGAGTGTTGTCACTCTTAGAGAAAATGGCCTCCAGCTACTTCAACATGGAATTCTTGTAGCACTCTCTCCACCTAATATGTCCCAATGCATCTCAACAGAATGTCATTGATGTCCCTCTTGAACAAGACACCATCAATAAGAACATATGGGATGGCATATAGCCTAAAATGCCTTATTTTTGCTTTACTCATCCCATGAGGACACATGCCTATTCGAAGGAAGTGCACCATGTCTTGGGTCCAACAAGGAGTAGGTACATCATCTCTCCCTTCTTCTTGATCATTTTGTAGAACAAAAACAACCTCCTTTTCACTGTCTATTTCATCTTGTTGACCTGAGGCTAGTTGTTCACATAACCCCTTCCCACGAACCAGCTTGGTGACCTTGATCTCAATGTCATATTCCATGACATGGGTGATCCATCCTACACGCTTCTCATTCAGGTCCTTGCTGAGAAGGAATTCTTTAACTCCCACATGGGAGACCAATAATTAGATTTTGTTGTTTGAAACCAAATGCTTAAACTTCTTCAATCCTCTAATTACCACCAGACCTACTTCTCAATGAAGGAGTACCTCACCTCATAATCTTCCAAACTCTGGCTGAAGAAAGTAATTGGTTGTTCTATACTTTCTTTGTTCTACTGCACCAAGATTGCAAAAATTGTGTCACTGCCACCAAAGGCATACAATATGAAATATTTGGAGAAATCTAGGTTCACAAGAGTTAGGGCTTGTGATATGGCTTCTTTGATAGCCTCAAAACTTGATTTTCCTTTAGCTTTCCACATAAATGTTAAGCTCTTCTTTAGCATCAACGTTATTGGCTTAATAAGGGCAACAAAGTTTGGAACAAACCTACGGACAAAATTGATTTTTCCTAAGAATCTTTGAAGAGCCTTTTTGTGACTTGGCAATGGAAATGCTCTTATTTCTTGAACTCTTTCAGGTAAATTGTCAATCCTTCCTTTGATACGATGTGGCCTAGAAGCTTGCCTTCATGGGCCAAGAATATGCATTTTTGGGGGTTCAGTGACACCCCAAAACTCCTACATCGTTGGAACACCTGCCTTAGGTGGAAGAGGTGATTTGCTATGCATTTTTGGAAAACACTGTAATGTCATCCAGATAGATCAACACTATTTTTTTGATCAACCCCTTGAATGCCATATCCATTGCCCTTTGAAAAGTGGCTCCAGCATTGGATAATCCAAATGACATTTTCCTGTAGGCATAGGTGCCCCATTTGGTAGTGAAAGCTATTTTGAATTGATCATTTTCTTTCACCATGATCTGGTTGTACCCTGAGTATCCATCTAGGAGGGAGAACCTTTCTAACCTAGGCACTACTTGAAGATCTACTCCATTAAAGGGAGTGGGTAGCGGTATTTGAGGGAGGCTCTGTTTAAATCCATGAAGTCAACACACATCCTAATTTCTCCATTTTTCTTCCTGACTGGGACTAGATTTGCAACCCAGCTTGAGTTTTTAATTGGAAATATAATGCTTGCATCTATCATCTTGTTCAGCTCCTTCCTCATTAGAGGCTCTATATGTGGGTTGATTGGTCTCTGCTTCGCTTGATGGGCTGAGCAATTGGATCTAGTTCTATTGTGTGTTGTGCTAGCTTGGGATTGAACCCCCTTAGGTCTTCATAACTCCAAGCAAACACATCAGGGAATTCTTGGAAAAGTTGTATGAATTCATACCTTTCTGACTTGGTGGCCACCTTGCCAATTTAAAGTGTTTTATCTTCTCCAATGGGGATTGACTCTGAATCTTCTCCTTTGATCTACATGTTATCCTTCTCCTTTCTGAACTGATCATTAGGATTGAAAATAGATTCCAGCTTATTGGTATCCAAATTTGTTCTCTTTTTCGCATGAGCAAAGCACTATAGATATGTCATAGAGCTTAAAGATAGATTAGACCATGTTGTATGTAGTTGGTAGCCGGGGATATGGTTTAGTTGGCACCTAGGTTTGTGGAGAAATGGATAGCACTCCAATATGACTTGATCTTGTCCTAGCTATTTTAGGTTGTGCCTTGCAACCAAGGTAAGGGGACCTATTTTGTAACCTTTTAATGGTGAAGGAGATTAAGATGTCCTTCTCTTTGCTTGAAATTCTATGATGGAGACCTTGATGAAAATATGATCAACATCCCAGATCTAAACTCTCACAAATTGTCACTTCTCAAAACATGGGTATGTTCTCAAAACAAGGAAAAGGTTAGTAGAGACATTAGAAATCCTGATCTGTTGTGCATACTTTTACAAATATATTTTGATCTTCTATGGGTATACACATGCAAATCAGGGATAGTACATGATAGGATCTTTGTTGTTGGATGAATTTTGGTGGGATATTGATAAGACAAACTAGGATAGATCAAATCTTTGACAATCTATACAATACTTGAACAACTATCAGATGAAATGCCTAAAATAATCAGGATGTTCTTTCAACTAGAAGAGGCACAAATGGAAGCCTAGGTTACACTCTTCACAAAATCTTTGAGAACTCACAACAAAATCTTGAAGTAAAGAACTCAACTAAACACAAAAATCCATGATCAAACCACGCCAAGGTACCCCAAAGGCTTACAAGAAATATCTCTACACTCAAGGAAGATAAAGTGATTTTAAATTTGTTTATCTCCTTATCAGATGAAGGCTCTTCTGAGTATGAGATTGCAAATGCCACTAGACTATCAACCAGAAATGGAGATCCTATGTGACTTCTAAATATTTTCAATGCAAGATTGTAATAATACCAATAAAATTTATTTGCAGCATTTAAAATTGATAATGAGACATCATATTGCCCAAAGAAAAACACAGATTTAGTTCAAAACTTGTTAGATTCAACAACAGGGAGAGTTACAAGAACAATCTCGAGTTTTTGGTGGCTATACACTTGTAACCAACCCACATGCATGAATTTTCCAACACATGAGACATTAACTGGGTTTTTTAGCGGATTTTCTCGGAAAATGAGCTTTTCTCAAAATCTGCTGCTCATGATTTTCAACTCACGACCCTTTTCACATTTCTCCAAAATGCATAATATACTTCATGCCACCTTGGAGTCTTCCTCCCTAAGCAAAGAATATGCTATTGGATCAAACTTTTTACAAAAAACCCATGATTTAATGACAATGACACCAAACAGAAAAATAACTCGTAGGTTGTCAGGTATGCACAAAAATTTAAATCATTACACAAATTTGGGTCATTATCTACCCCAAGGGCATGTTTTTATCATTCAGGCATGCAAGCATCTTTCATTCATCATTTTTACCTTTTCCCCTTTTCAATTTTACCTCTGCAACTTTTGATTTTGTCATTTCACATTTTTTCTCGGGCCTGAGCCAAAATTACATCAAAAACATAGATCAAAGAATTAGGTCATGAAAATGATTCCATTGTTCTCAGAAGGCCAAGGAAACACAGAATCATATAAGGTTTGATGAAAATTGATGAATAAATCATGATTCCAAACTTCTTAGAGCTCCCATGGTGGCCAAAATAGATGGATGCACAGTAACCATTGATCTTGTCCACTTTTTAATATCTCCCTCCATGTGGAAAATGCCATTTAAAAATAAGCTCAATATTACCTTTTTAAACTTTGGATTAGGTGGGACACGTGTCAAAACATGATTGGATCGGGCCCATGCCTTTAAAAAATGCATTCGCGACCTTTTTAAATTTTGGAAAATTTTGCCTCTTTTCCCCGCTTCCTTTTGGGCCTACCACGTGTCCAAAGGTGGGTCCCATTGAAACCACGGACCAATTCTATCAATTTTGCAACTTTTTTGAAAAGAGGAAATTTTGCCACAAAACCTCCACGGCCCCAGAAGCCCGATCTCTTCTCCGCCACATGGCGCTCTCTGATTCGTCGCGGGGCTAAGCCTCCTATTCTGCCTTTAAACCTCTCTTGCCAAAAAAAAATTTTGAAAGTCTCAAAAGTCTAAACCTACCATGGGCCTATGCTCCTCCATTTTTACCTTTGCCAAAGCTTCAAAATATCCTTCGCCACGTGTCCATCATGGATATGTGTCCTCTTTTGATTGTTCAGCCTTCGAACTTTTTCACTTTTACCATTTGAAGTTTAAAACTTCAAAATCATCATAAAACCCACTGCCCCATTCCTACATTTCCTAGACACGTGTCCACCTGTGATTGGCCACGTTTTGGGCCAAATTTCCACCTTAACACTTTGAGCCATAAAACATCAAAATTCTCCAAGTCCCCCTCGCCATCCGCATGCCCTCCGTGCCATGTGTCCTCTCCCTATTCACTACAGGCCTTTGGGCCAAAAATTGATTTTGAAAATTTTACAAAATGAAACCAAAATTCCTAAGGAAAGCCCGCCACCCACCAATCCCCTAGCCAATCAAAATGTGCCATGTAGGCACTTCATTGCAGAAGGTGGAGCCGCGAATCAAAATTTTACCTTTTCCAAAATTTCAAAAATGATAAGTTAGAAATATTTCCTAACATCTCCCAACCAATAGAACCCACCACGTTGCCATTACCTTGCAATGATAAATTTGACGGGCAAATGACACCCGTATGACCGTCAAATCGTGAAAAATTTAAAGGATGCCCTAGAATTCAAAATTTTCAACAAGGATGGCCAATTTCTTGATTTTAAACCAATGAAGCATGATTTGTCATTATTTTCAATCTTGGGATTGGGAAATTAATTGCATACAATTTAGATTGGATCAATTTGATTTTTCGCATGACTTGACAAAGGGAAAATGACACAGCCCAAAAAATGGAAAAACCTAGGGCAAAAATAAAAGCATACACGGATTTATCTTTTAAACCAGGGTAGAACAACAAGTTTATGGGCAATTTTGAAACATTTAACTAGGGGGAGAAAATGCATATCACCAATTTGAGAAATAAAATGTTTCTGAGAAAAATTAGACATGAAAAATTAGGGCACACTATGCAAGCTCAGAAATGGCACCAACATTGGCTCTGCTTGGGGATGGGCACTCCCAGTGAGTGCCACAAGGACAAAACATAGACCAAGTGCCAAAATACCATTGGGAAAAGGAGTCAAAACACAAGCAACCCAAAACCAGAACCACCCAACAAAAATGAGCCGAGAAAACAACTAGAATGGCTACCAAGAACAAAGGGCAAACCACACACCACAAACAACAAAAACAAAGACAAAAAAGACTATACAACTGTATAATTTTTGCATACCTCAATTTGGGGATTAATCCAAGAAATGTTTTAAATGTCTTCCATTAACAGGAAGCTCCAGTAATTCCCCATCTAGATCTTTGAGAAAAAAGGTATGTTCACCAATTCTGATGTCAATGGCATAAGGGCCCATCCATAATGCATCAAACTTGCCATGCTTTCCCTTTTCTTCATGCCTACTATCCCACATCAAAACCAGATCTCCAATATTGAAGGCTCTAGGAGTGACCTTCTTGTCAAACAATCTCTTCAATTTCTCTCTAAATCTTGATATGCCTTTGATGGGATGCTCTTCTCTCCTCATCAAGCTCAATAATCTGATTGATCCTTGATTCATATGGGCCATGCTCTTGATCTTCCAACTATTGGGAAAATTGAAATGAAGATAATTGTAGGTGTAAGGGCAGCAAAGCTTGAGTTCCATACACCAATTCAAATGGCTTTTATAGTTGCTCTTTTAGGAGTTATTCTATCAGCCCAAATTGCAAACTTCAATTGTTCACCCCACTTTTTCTTGTTCATTTCCAAGGTTCTTCTAATGATCTTCAACAAGTTCTTATTACTGGACTCAGCTTGTCCATTCCTTGGGGTTGTAGTTTGAAGAATAAGTCAGATTGATTCCATATTCATTGCACATTGCCATTAAAGGTTTGGCTCTAAAGCACATGGCATTATCAGATACAATCTTAACTGGAACTCCAAATCTGCATATGATATGATTCAATAAGAAGTCCACTACCACTTGGTGTGTTGCCTTTTTAGATGGGATTGCTTCAACCCATTTTGTAAAATAATCAATGGCTATAAGAATCCACTTATGACCAATACTAGAAGGATCTAAAATCTCACCAATGAAGTCCATTCCCCATTGCTTGAAAGGGGCTTCAATTGATATAAGGATGAAAGGAAGGGAGCCTAAGATTTCAGTCTTCCAGAGAAACGTTGGCAACTATCACATTTTCTAACCAAATGGGTTGCATCTTTGAAAAGAGAAGGCCACCAATAACCAGCTCTCAAAATCTTATGTGATGTTACTCTCCCAGCAAAGTGTCCTCCATAAACTCCCCCATGGAAATCAGCAACTATCTTGGGAGCTTCATCTTCAGCTATGCATTTCAAGAGGACACCTTCAAGGTTCTTCCAAGCCATCCCAAGATCTGTAATGATATATTTTTGAGAAGCCAGCTTGAGGGCTCTCTTCTGATTTTTATTTAAATGATCAGGATAAACAAAGATGTCTAAGGTAAAAGATTACATCCTTGTACCACTTAGAATTTACCAACTTTTCAAGCACATCTACCCTTTCTTCCTCTAGCTGATTCACTTCCACATTCTACAAGTTGCTCTCAGCCATGAGCTTAGCAAGACCCAAACCTCTTACTAACTTTGTGGTTTGAATATCCATATCATACTCTTGCATTTTTTCACCCATCTACATCTTTTACTTGAGATCTCCATCTCTAATAAGATGTCTTTCACCATGGTGTGGGGAACATAGGCAACAACTTTTGAACTCAATATATAAGGCCTGAAAACTTTTGTTGCTTTCACCAAGGAAAATGCTTGTTTCTCCATGATTGTATACTTTAACTCAACAACTTGTAAAGCCTTGCTAAAGAAGGAAATAGGCCTCTCAACCTCATTCTCATCCTTTTGCAAAAAACAAAAATGGTATACTTCAAAGCAAAGGAAAATATTTGGAAAGGCTTCTTATAGTTTGGGGCTGCTAAAATAGGTGCATGTTTAAGTGCATCGTTAATTCCTTCAAAGGATTGAATGGCAGCCTCCTCCCATTTGATAACTTGGTCCTTCTTTAGCATGCTTGTGATTGGAAGAGTCAACTCGTCGAAAAGTTGGAAACAAACCTTCTAATAAAATTAATCTAACCAAAGAAAGATTAGATGCCTTTCTTTGTTCTTGGGATAGGTACTTTTAGCTGATTGCTTCCACTCTCTCAGTGGTCTATCATAACACCATATTTTGACACAATGTGACCAAGCAAACTTGGCCTTTGCACGGAAAAATGACACTTCTTTGGATTAAGAGAAATGCCATACTCCCTACATTTGATTAGCATCTTCTCCAAGTGCTGCAAATGATCACCTCTCTACCTTGAAAATACAAACATCATCTTGGTAAACTCACAATGAACTCATTGATGTAACCAGCAAAAAGCAACATCCATTGCTCTTTGAAAAGTGGCACCAACATTCATCAATCCAAAGGGCATCCTAACAAAAACATATGTCCCCAAGGTGTAGTGAATGTTGTCTCAAGTCTTTCGATTCTTTAACTACCACTTGATTATATCCTGGAGAAACCATCCAATGTAGAAAGAGTAATTCAAACTCACACAAGCTACAACATATTTTCCATATTTGGCAAGGGATAGTTTTCCTTCATGGATGATTTATTTAGATTTCTAAAATCCACACAAATTCTGATGTCTTCGTTCTTCTTTCTAACCGGCACAAGGTTTACAACCCAAGATGAATATCTAGTGGGCTGAATAATACCTCCATCTTTCAACTTCCTTAAATCATCTTGAATTTTCATGGAGAGAAGTGGATTAATTGGCCTTTTCCTCTGTCTGAATGGTTTGGCATTTGTTTCAAGAGGGATCTCATGCTGAAATAAATCTTCCTTGTATGCTTTCAGCTCTAAATAGGACCAAGCGAGGCAGTCCTGATATTTTTTCAAGAGTTGGGCATAGGACTGTTTTTCTTCTTTACTTAAATTGCTGCCCAACCAAACCTTCCTTGGTTTTTCCCTTGTTCCCAAGTCATGCTCTTCCACATCCCTTGAAGCATACATGTTTCTATTTATGATGTAATCAACATTGTTAAAATTTGACTCAAGTGCAACAAGACCTCTAGGAATGGTGTTTGTTTTCAATCGATGATATCTTTTCCATCTTTTTCCAACACAAAGTTTCTCTTTTGATTTGTACTCACCTTGGTTTTGCAAGAAGTGAGCACTTGAGCATCATTGTTAAATACTTTCCAATGTTTCACATTATTAGGGATAGTTGGCCTAGTCATCACTTCAACATTGTAATCACATTAAGGTGAAATGGTGCAATTTTCAAATCTAGAACCCAAAGATCGCCAACTTATCAAAGCAAGATGTTGTCCACTCAAAATTCCCCTACTTTTAAGAAGTTGAAAATTAAAATTTTGAGGTTAAGTGTATTTTCCCCGATAATGTGAAAAGTCAAGGAATTGGGAAAATTTGCGTTTTTGGGTCATTTTGTGTGTTTTGCGGGCCTTTCGGACATTTTTTGTCCTCGTGTCCCAAGTTCATTTGGGCCCTCTATTCCCCAATCATCCGGTTTACCCAAAGTCTATTCTTTTCCTTGCACAAAATGGCATTTTTGAATTTTACAAATGTCCCAAGTTCGCTCGGGCCAAATTGTTCCAATACCCGATTTGGTTGAGTCGCATTCCATACTTGATACCCAAATGTCCTGGTTCACTGGACTGTTGTTCCATTTTCATCCAATTCACCCGATTCACGTATTCCACATACTTTCCCCGCATGTCCCAAAAGCATTTGTGCGTTTTTCCCGCATTTGTCGCCCGAATCGGCCGAACACATACTCCATCATCCTTGATTTACTTTACATCCCTCATGTCCCAAATAAACCAAGTTCCATTCGTGCTAATTTTTCCCTCTCTACTCGAATATCTTGCTTTTCAATTTGGTGGATATGTATTTAATGCGCATTTATTGTCTCTCTCTCCTAAACGGCTATATAATGATTAGATCTATGCATTTTTGCACACCTGCTTTCATGCTATCTATTGCTCGAACCCTTGCAACCAAAATTACCTACTCATGTATCCATTCCCCGCAATTCCATCCCAAGTCTAGCTTGCAACATAAGCTCTCCTCCACCAAATCGGAACATTAATAAAGAACTTAAACTTTGGGGTAGTTGCATAGAGACCTCCGGATTTGGGACAAACAATGAAAATATTTTGATGACAAGCAAAGTCTTCGAGGATGCCAAGGATAATTTGTCAAAGTCTTGGGTCTACATTTTGGAATGGAAGATCAAGGTGTTGGAGGAGGATTTGGGAGAATTAAAGAAAAAGCCGGCCAGAAGGGTGAGGCTTTCAAAACACTAGTTGTATCCACTTTCAAAAATATACATTGCCATCTTCGTGATGAGACTTAACTTTGTGCCTCTCTCCCATAATAAATCAAATCTCAATTCGTAGATTTTGTCAAGGGTGATCTATTCAAGGAAAGCTCCATTTCCACGGAAAAAATGAAGGAGATCTGCTTCTCTGATTTTCCATTGAAGAATGCAAATAAAGATTATCATACTCATGTCAAGTTCGATAAGGAAATGGAGAAGTGCCTCGGATTTTGGACTCGTCTACCATCTACACATCATTTTCCACGTGGCGAGACATTGCCGAGGCATTGAAGAGATTCGAGATTGGATCTTAAAGTCAAAGTCCCCTCCCGACTATTTTTTCACGACTGTCTTCTTCTCCTATTTCTTCTCTTCTCTTCCCCTTCTTTCTCTTAGATTTGTTGTAATTAGTTGGGGTATTGCGATTTTCAACCCTTTAACTAATCATTAGTTAAAATAAGTAGTTACCGAGAGTAACTGATTTGTAAACTACATAATGGCCTCTCTCGCCATTTTGAAGGAGGAAGAACTTGGCTTATTTCTGAAAGTGTAAATAAATCTTGAAGAGATCAATCAAAAGGACTTTTCATTCTTTGTCTATCTGGTTTCCTTTATTCCTAAGCTATTCATTTAATCTTGTTAGATCATTTGTCCATTATCCCGAGAAGCTTTTATTCTATGTTATTTACTGAGTAACTTTGTGTTTTTAAAATTTCATCTTATTAATATGACCTCTAGGAATGGTCTTTGTTCCAATTCATGACATTTTTCAATAAAAATTACTCTTCATCTATAATTCCATTGGTTCCTTTCTACTCAATATTCTCACATTTTTATTCCTCACCCTTTTTGTAAGTAATTGATGATTCTTATAGAAAACACTTTCATAATATCCAAGTTCCACAAGAAAATCATGCTTTGTATATGTGTAAATAGGTTCGTTTGAACAATTATCGGGAGACAATAAGGGAAAGTCTCCCAATAAAGAGGAACTTTTCAAATCTAGAACCCAACACTCTTCTTGAAGTCCAACTTATGACAGCACAAAGATTAAGACATTTTTCATGGTAAACAACATTAAAGGAATCAAACATTTCAATTAGATCCCAAACTTCATGCTTATACTATTTCATACGCTAATTTTTTGTAGCATACAGTTTTCTTATTTGTTTGACAACCAGCTTTGAGTCTCCTTTTGCAACAATATCTTTCACTCCATACTTCCATGCAATCCTTAACCCCAACAACAATGCCTCATACTCAACAACGTTGTTAGTGCATTCAAAATTAAGTTTGAAGGAAAAAGCAAACTCTTCCAAACTAGGAGAAAACAGAACTATACCAACACCATTTCCAAATTTGGAGCAAGTTCCATCAAATAGCAAGGTCCAAGGAGAACCTACCATATCAAGGCACTTTGATTTGTCCATCTTGTGTTCTTTTCCATCAACAAAAACAATGAAATTCTCAGCATCTACATCAACAAACAACACTTCATAGGAAGCATTGTTGGGATCTTCAATTAGGTACAACATCTTCTTTTCACCATAAAGTTTGACCAGGCTACCTTCAATGGGAATGGTGGCAAAAGACATATCCATCTAAACACTGCCACCAACACTTGCAGCCCATTTTCTTGACAAAAGCATACCCCATTTGGCAAGGCAATCAATAATTACAACATCCAGTTTCAAATTCTTACCCAAATAGGCTGCAAGTTGCACTACCAAACCCTTCACACAACCAACCACCGGCACTTCCCTTGAATCCATGGTAGTACACTTCCCATAGGCAGCTATCACCTTGATATCCAACTCATTCATGACTTCTAGAGGCATGAAATTACATGATGCACCGGAATCAAACATACAATTGTGAAGTAGCCTATCTTTTATGAGAAAAGTTGTAAAGAATGGATCAACATTCAATTGGGAATAAATCAAGGATGTCCCCAAATATACCTCAGGTGTCTCTCCAAGATCTTCCACTGTTGGTGGTGTTTCAAGGTTAGCAATGATTTGAAAAGGAGTCTCAACAACATTTACATTTCTACTTGGGGTGATCTTCTCTTCTTTCAATCCCAAGTACTCAAATGCTCTCTTCTTATGCTCAGGAATTCTAAGCAACTCAATGATTGGAACACTCACTTTAATTTGGCTCAATACTTGGGCTATGTCATAGGGGAAAATCTTTGGCAAAACAACATTGGAAGGGATACAAGAAGATTCATCAGATGGAAAAGGATCTTTGGCAGCTTGGGCATGATGAGGACTGTAATTTTTTCTTGGGACAACAGAGCTTCTAGCAAGTGTTTCTTTCCTAGGAGATTCTTTTGGAATGCTTGTGAGAAAGGGTGTTTTAGGTTTGGCTTGAGGCCCAACTCCCTAACAACCTTGCTTCTAGTGTTATAGTTCCTTCTCTTGAGCTATAACAACAATCAACAATCTTCTTCCTCCTAAGGGATACCACCATCATATTTCTTAATCATCAAAGCTCTCAAGTATTCAAAGTCATTGTTAGGAATTTCAAACACTTACACTACATCAACTTCAAGAGCATGAGGGGGAGAAAGAATTATACCCACTTGATGCAATCCCAAAAGGTAGTAATGTAGTCCTAGCACTTATTACTTCAATAGATGTTGCTCCTCCTTGTGAGCTTGAAGAATAGCCCATCATGCAAATATCATCATCAATTCCATCCTCATTATCAACTTCATCAACTTGTTGGTCCACTTCACATGGAGGATGAGGAAGAAAACATCTATCACACCAATCCATATCAATAACTTCATCAATAACAGCAACCTTGGTAGTTAGAGGGTCAGGAACCAATCTATTTTCATGTGTTTGGGGTTGTCTATTTGCAGATCCAACAGGTCTTTACCCTTGTCATCAAACCTCTACTCATTCCTATGGTGATTTCCAAATCTATCTTGTGCTTGCTGCCTAGGCTGACCTTGTGAAGTCTGCCCAATTCCCTTCTCAACTCTTGCCAACTTGTATGAGATTTCCTTTGATAGCCCCTGCCAAAGTCTTCACAACCTCTTCTAAATCAGCACCTTTGCTAGCTTGAGGTTTTTCAGGGTTTATCAATTTTACACCATCTCTCTTAAGAGGTTTCCCAACAGCCTTGATATTGTTCTCAATTTGAAGTGCCATGGTGAAAGCTTGTCTTAGATTGGTTGGGTTCTTGTCTCTTAGGTAATAGGCTTCCTTTTTATCAAATGCATCTGCATATTTGATTAAACAAGATTCATCACAAGGCCTCAAATCAACAGGAAGCCTTCTCAAAGTTTTTTGAACCTTGTGTTGAAGTCATGGACTGATTCATTAGGGTTCTTCTTGATATTCTCAAACTTAGATAAAAGAAATCTAGGATCAGTCCTGTCACCATATTGCAACCTAAATGCATTTTTCATTTCAGTCCATGAATCAATAGAGTTATCAGTAGAGCCTTGTACCAATCCCTAACATCTTCTTCTAGTGTATGAATAAAAAAATTAATATACACATCTTCAAACTCTATCTCAAAATCTTCCATCATATTATCAAAAAGTTTGAGATGCTGATCACCAGTAATAGCATTGTTACCCTAGAATTTTGGCAACCTATTTCTGACATCTTGTGGGACAACATTTGGGTAACCATCCATTCCTCTAAAATTTATAGGACCAAAGGTGTTAACAATAAATGGAGGTCTAGGCTGAGCCATATTGTTTGGTGGGGGTGATCTTGGAGGTGAGACAAGTTGATGAGGAGTGCTATATCTTTGGGGCTCAAGAATGTGATTCACAAGATTGGTATCCTCTAAGTGCTGATTTTCTTGGAAATTTTTACTCGAATTAAAACATAGAGGTGCAGATTAGAGAAGGAACTTACCAGTACAAAAAAAAGGACCTTCACTAGCTAAGGCAAACAAGTTTATGAGAGGATTACTTGAATCAGAATCACTTGAAGAAGAGTGATAGTCCTCTACCAAAGGCTGATCTCTCTCACCAATGGCTATATCTTTGCCTAATGTCTGACCTTTAACCACTTTCCAAACTCTTCTCCCTTCCAACTTTGAATTTCTTAAATCTGAGAACAATTTCTTAGCAGATTCTTTAAGGAAGAGATATCTTCTTCCCTCCAGTTTTATAGAGATCAACAACACAAAAATAAATGACAGAAAAAGCTTAAGACACTGGTATTTCCAAATTCAAATCAGCATGGAGTCGCCACTAAGGAATTTCACCTTAGTTTTGCAAGAATGCACTAAAATAATTTTTCAAATGTTTGCTAGTACTAAAACCCTTGTAAAGCCTTATAAATCAAACCTCCTCTTCTTAAATCAATCAATCACAATACACCCAAAGTGTATACACTGCTGGGAAATGAAAAATGGTAGATAGGGCAAAAAAACCCTTACTTTAAAACTTGCAGATCTAAAGCATAGGATGATATTTTAACAATGTAGCAGCTCAAATACTTGAATACATAAATGCTCAAACTCTTCAAACACTTCAAAAACACCAATAAATTTCAATAAGTCTCCGGAAATGGCGCCACTCGTGTTGGTATCCAAATTTGTTCTCCTTTTCAGTCTGAACAACACCATAGATATGTCATGGAGCTTAAAGACATATTATACCATGTTGTATGTCATTGGTAGTGGGGATATGGTCTAGCTAGCACTAGGTTTGTGGAAAATGGATAACACTCCAATAGGACTTGATCTTGTCCTAACTGTTTTAGGTTGTGCCTTACAACCAAGGTAAGAGGACCTATTTTGTAACCTTGTAATGGTGAAGGAGATTAATATGTTCCTTCTCTTTGATTGAAATTATATGATGGAGACGTTGATGAAAACATGATCAACATTCCATCTGAACTCTCAACACTTCTCAAAATTGTATGTTCTCAAAACAAGGCAAAGGTTACTAGAGACATTGGAAATCTTGATCTATTGTGCATACTTTTGCAAATAGATTTTGATCTTCTATGGGTATACACATGCAAATCAGGGATAGTACATGATAGGATCTTTGTTGTTGGATGATTTTTGGTGGGAGATTGATAAGACAAATTGGGATAGATAAGATCTTTGACAATCTATACAATACTTGAACAACTATCAGATGAAATGCCTAAAATAATCAGGATGTTCTTTCAACTAGAAGAGGCACAAATGGAAGCCCAGGTTGCACTCTTCACACAATATTTGAGAACTCACCACAAAATCTTGAAGTAAAGAACTCAATTAAACACAAAAATCCATGATCAAACCACGCCTAAGGTACCCCCAAAGGCTTACAAGAAATCTCTATAGTCAAGGAAGGTAAAGTGATTTTAAATTTGTTTATCTCCTTATCAGATGAAGGCTCTTCTGAGTATGAGATTGCAAATGCCACTAAACTATCAACCAGAAATGGAGATCCTATGTGTGACTTCTAAATATTTTCAATGCAAGATTGTAATAAGAACAATAAAATTTATTTGCAGGCATTTAAAATTGATAAAACATCATATTGCCCAAAGAAAAACACAGATTTAATTCAAAACTTGTTAGATTCAATAGCAGGGGAGAGTTACATGAACAATCTCAAAGCATGTGGTGGCTATACACTTGTAACCAACCCACATACATGAATTTTCCAACACATGAGACATTAACCTGGTTCTTTGGTGGATTTTCTCAGAAAATGAGCTTTTTCTCAAAATTTTCTCGTGATTTTCAACTCCCGACCCTTTTCAATTTCTCCAAAATGCATAATATACTTCATGCCACCTTGGAGTCTTCCTTCCCAAGCAAATAATATGCTATGGGATCAAACTTGTTAAAAAAACCTCATGATTTAATGACAGTGACACCAAACAGAAAAACAACTCGCAGGTTGCTAGGTATGCACAAAAAGTTAAATCATTACACAAATTTGGGTCATTATCTACCCCAGGGGCACGTTTTTATCATTCAGGAATGCAAGCATCTTTCATTCATCATTTTTACCTTTTCCCCTTTTCAATTTTACCTCTGTAACTTTTGATTTTGTCATTTCACATTTTTTCTCGGGCCTGAGCCAAAATTACATCAAAAACACCATAGATCAAAGAATTAGGTCATGAAAATGATGCCATTTTTCTCAGAAGGCCAAGGCGACACATAATCATATAAGGTTTGATGAAAATTGATGAAGAAATCATGATTCCAAACTTCTTGGAGCTCCCATGGTGGCCAAAATAGATGGATGCACAAAGAATCGTTGATCTTGTCCACTTTTAATATCACCCTCCATGGAAAATGCCATTTAAAAAATAATCTCAATATTACATTTTTAAACTTTGGATCAGGTGGGACACATGTTAAAACATGACTGGACTGGGCCCGTGCCTTTAAAAAATGCATCCGCGACCTTTTGAAATTTTGGAAAATTTTGCCACTTTTCTCCGCCTGCCTTCTGGGCCCACCACGTGTCCAAAGGTGGGTCCCATTGAAACCGTGGACCAATTCTATCAATTTTGCAACTTTTTTGAAAAAAGAAAATTTTTTCACAAAACCTACGCGGGCCCGGCCAGCCCGATCTCTTCTCACCACGTGGCGCTCCTCTTTTAACCTATTCACCGCGGGCCAAGCCTCCTATTCCGCCTTTAAACCTCTCTACAAAATTTTGAAAGTCTCAAAACTTACCATGGGCCCGTGCTCCTTTGACTTGCTTGAATTTTGCCACGTGTCCATCATGGATAGGGCTATGGAACTTTTTCACCTTTTAGACAACAAAGCAAAAATCAAACTTTGATTTTTTTTTGTAAATTTGAAGTTTAAAACTTAAAATTTGATCATTTGAAGTTAAAAACTTCAAAGCTCATTGCCCCATCCCCATCTACCTTTCTTGACACATGTCCACCTGTGATTGGCCATGGAGTTTCGGGCCAAAATTTCCACCTTAACACTTTGAGCCATAAAACATTAAAATTCTCCAAGTCCCCCCGCCATCCGCATGCCCTTTGTGCCACGTGTCCTCTCCCTATTCACTCGGGCCTTCGGGCCAAAAATTGATTTTGAAAATTTTACAAAATGAAACCAAAATTTCCTAAGGAAAGCCCACCACTCGCCAATCCCCTAGCCAATCACAATGTGCCACGTACGAACTTCATTGCAGAAGGCGGAGCTACGGATCAAAATTTTCCCTTCGCCAAAATTTCAAAAAATGATAAGTTAGAAATATTTCCCACATCTCCTCGGCCAATAGGAACCCGCCATGTTGCCATTACCTTGCGATGATAAATTTGACAGGAAAATGACACCCGTATGACCATCAAATCATGAAAAATTTAAAGGATGCCCTAGAATTCAAAATTTTCAACAAGGATGGCTGATTTCTTGATTTTAAACCAACTGAAGCATGATTTGTCATTATTTTCAATCTTGGGATTGGGAAATTAATTGCATATAATTTAGATTGGATCAATTTGATTTTTCACATGACTTGGCAAAGGGAAAATGACACAGCCCAAAAATTGGAAAAACCTAGGGCACAAATAAGAGCATACATGGATTTCTCTTTTAAACCAGTAAAACAACAAGTTTATGGGAAATTTTGAAACATTCAACTAGGGGGGAGAAAATGCAGATCACCAATTTGAGAAATAAAACGTTTCTGAGCAAAATTTGACATGAAAAACTAGGTCACACTATGCAAGCTCATAAATGGCACCAACACCAAGTGTCATTAAGCATTTAGGAAGATTTTTGTATGAATCTTTACCATCCGATTCCCATCTTCTGCTCTAGTCTCGCTTTGGTTTCTAGATGAGAATTTAGCTTCTTCTTGTAGAAAGTTAATGATATGTTGATCATTCTCAAACACCTGCCATCATGTATTATTATATGGTACTACCGGCCTCACAACCACATGGATATGCAGTGTTTCTGTCCCTTTTGATGTTTTCAACCACATCAAACATTTCTCCAATCTGCTGCAAGTCTATCAATAGATTCGGTTTCCTTCCCGGGTATGGACACAATGTTTGAAGGGCTCAAAATCCTCCATGAGATCCCATACCCTACTCTTGTAGTTTTTTATCGTGTCATTTTTTATAGCATGAAGTCCTCTTACCTTATTAGTAACCAATTCAACTGTCACCAAATACTACCAAGTTCTTGATTCCTAGCTTCCTTACCCAATGAAGACCTTTGACTAAAGCCTCATATTCAGCAGTGTTATTTGAGAAAGCAAACTGAATCAAGGTGAATAATATCTCATACCTCTAGGGGACACAATCATGGCTCCTCCTCCGGCTCCTTGTTTACTCCTTGAACCGTCAAAGAAAATTTTCCATATCTCATTGTCATCCTTGTATTCTGACTTGATTAGGTCGGAAGAGGCTGGTTCTCTTCATGTAGGTAGTAGACACCCATTTCAGATTCCTCCATCTCCTTATAGGGGTCAAAAGCATGTTTTTTTTTGGCCCACTCATATAGTGTCAAGTCTAGGATACATCCCACCTTGGTATCTATTTCATTAGTGTTTAGGAGGTATTCTTGATCAAAGTTGAGCAGTTGGCATTGATTAGGTTAGGCACATAGGATTCAATATGATAATCAGCAATAGGTTCAGACCTGATTATGGCCTTTGCCCCATACCTTGTCCTAAAGAGCATATGTGACCAATCAGTAGATAGGTAGCCTCCAATTTTGGTAGTGAAGTCTCTGGACAAACACAAAGCAAAATGTGGTGGCAGGTCTATGATTGACATGTTTTGCAAAACAGTCACATTAGGGAAAGTGTGTAGAGTGAGACTTAGATCCTTGATAATTCCCACAGTGGTTACTATTGTCCCATCTAATTGGACTACTCCTCTAGAGATGACCTCATATTGGAGACCCAATTGATCAGCTATTTGTTTGGGCATCACAGAACTGCTACGCCCTTAATCAATCATACAATTGTGCACTAGCTTGTCCCCAATAATCAATGAAACATAGAAGCGGGGGGTCTCAGGTTCTTACCTTGTTGTTCTCTAAGGTTCCTCCCAGGTTGAACTATATTGACGAGCACTTTCTCTTGCTGGTTAGGGGGTGATTTGAACTTGACCAATTCTGCATGGCGCACCTGCAATGATCCCTCTACCCTAGAATGGCCAGTGACTCCCACGATGAAATGTTCATGCTTTTCTTTTTCATCTGCTCAATAATATTGAATGTGTTGTCCTTTTTCTGCCCCTTCCTAGACACATTTCTTTCTTACACATGGGTTGTTACAACTGGTGCTTGACTGGGTTTGGGAGGTGGCTTGGATTGGTTTTTTATGTTTGGAGTTGCACTTGGAACACCAGGACCTTGTGGAGTGATGGAAGATTGAGGGTCACCTAAATTCAGTGGCCGGCCCTCTCCAATACTTCTCTTTTTGATCGTGTATTAGCAGCTACACTTTGAAGAGGGAGCTGATTCATCCCATAGAAGTATTTGGCTTGCCAGTTGACAAACATAGTCTCGTTTGGGGGACATCTTGTTGCTGATCTTCCTCTTGGCTAGGTTCTTGTGGCATCATATTTTTGCACCATCAAGGCCTAATTTAGGGCACCATTAAAACATGTTGATTGGTTATGTGGCTGATCGCATGGAAAACACCAATCATATTCTTGTGCCATATTGTTATGTGTTGGAACTAATGCTTTTGATGTTGACATTGTATTTGGATCATAAGACCTAAAAGGTCTAGTAGCTTGAGGTTGTCCTTGATTTTAATTCTGATTTGTAGTCTGAGGTGGTGGCCTATTCTACTGGTATTGGGTCTAGCCTGATATTGAGCCTGAGGATGATATGGCCTAAAGCTCTATGCCTGCTACCTTTTGATGGTCACTAGTTCATTTCCTAGGTTTTGCAGTTGCTTCATCACTTCTTAAAGCTCTTTAGAGGTGTTATATTATGAAGTGGAAGGTTCAGTTGAACTTTGGCTCCCGGGGTGGGTATAGGAGCTAATGTAGGCATTTGACTAGTATCTGGGTTTCCTAACTAAGGGTACAAATGCATGGATGGCCTAGGAGTGATCTTACCAGCTTGAATCAAATGGTCATCGGCCCCTATGGAAAGGCTATAGGTTGTTGGTAATGTAGTGCCCCCCATTGACTGAATCATCAGAGAAATATACAAATTTAAAGCCCTGAGAAAATATAAGAAGGAACCCTCATTAGTGGGCTTTACTATTGGTGGAATCCTATCCTAGGTTCATTGGAATATGAGGTTGAAGTCTATCAGCTTCTCATTTAGGGCTCTTTTGATAGTTGTTAGTTGCTCCAACAAAGATAAATTATCACCCTTCTCTCCAAACTAGTTGTGGAGGGTTGTGCATAGCTGATTCTAATTTTGGATAGAGCCTGCCTCAAGACTTATGAACCATTGTGAAGCCTTTCCTTTGAGTGAAGAGGTGAGTAACTTGATGGTAATGTCCATCTCATGAATCTCATGGATTGTATAGACATTGGCAATATCTTGGACATGATCACCAGGGGAAGTTTTGTTTTCCCTAGTGAAATATGGGATACTCTTTAATGCTACAATAGGGATTGGATTTTGTGCATTTAGGGCAAGTGGACTACTTCCAGTGAAGTTAACATAAGGATTTGGCTGAGCCATTCTGATCGGTCTGAGCACTCCTCTTGGTTGAATGAATGGTCTACCGGGAGGAGGTATTGATAAAGCTCTGACTAGTGGAGATGGAGACCTCTGAACTCTTCTTCCTCTCCTTGTCTGCCTGGGGATAGATGCAAGTATTCAAATATACCTTCTTTCCTTGCTCTAGACTGGGTGAGATTCATGAATCTCCCAAGCTTGGGCTGCTGAAACCAGTAGATTTGTTTCTTTTGGAGTCACCAAATGTACAATTTTAAGGCTTCTTAAAAGCCAAAATCACAAGTGTACATCAATTCCTACTGTAATAAGATGGAGACTTCTTACCCACTAGGCATGCCAAAACTGTTAGTGTAGAATCACAAAGACTCCCAAATGAGTTCTACAGGTCTGCTTTTCTAAGGCAGGCTCATTTGGTGTGATTGCATAACATTGAACTTTCCCCAAGGTGTGGGACCTTGCAAAAATGGGAAAGCTCTCCAGATTGAAGGTTGGTTCCTTATTCCTCTGTTCAGGTGCATACGTGAGGATTTGCAGAGGATCTATTTCTTATACCTAGTCTAAACTTGCCAAGGGGACAGGATAAAAGAATATAGGAAATAAGAAATAACTAAACTACCAGGTGATGCACCAAAGGAATGATGAACACTTAGTTTACCTTCGACACGAACCAATAAAATGCATACAATAAACAAGCACAAATAGCCAGATCTGTAATGAGAGACTAGATAGAAGCAAAAGAAACAAGAAGGATCTAAAATTGATCACAAATGTATTTTATTGCTCTATAGATTGATACAGTTCATTACAAAATAGCCGAAAGGTAGAAACGTATTACAATTTTAATGGAAGGCCTGAACCCCACAAATCCTTTGCTAGAAGGAGAAGGGAGCCTGCAAAACTAAGAATATCCAACCCTTTACAATGAATCCTACCCCAAAATTTATAGATTCGATCGAGAGAGAAGAGAGAGAGAGAGAGAGAGAGAGAGAGAGAGAGAGAGAGAGAGAGAGAAGTGGGAAAACACGGGTTGAAGCTCAACCACATTGTTAATGCTTTTGCTAAAATTTGCCCCCAAATCCATCTTTACTGCATCAATCCTTGGTTCGGTGTCTTAGAGGGAGAGGAAACGGTGGAAATAGATTGAATCCGATCTGGTTGTTGAGACTGGTGGATCCTGCATTGAAAGATCAAAGATGTTTTCCTCCATTTCCTTTACCTAACCTCCTCAAAAATAAAGTCTCAGACCTCCATTGCGTGGGTGAGGCTGAGATCTTTCCAATGGTGTCAGATTCACAATATTTCAAGCCCTGAGTCGAAAGATATGCCCCTTTGAAGTTTGTATCGAATCCGTACAAGTGGGCGGGAAAACCAGTTTGAAAAATGGGCCCCTCTTTAATATGGGACACGTGGCAGTCTTTGGTTGGCTAGGGAGATGTGCTCCAACTTTTTCCTTTATGCCTTTTGAATGAAAGGAAAACTTTCACTTTTTCCCCGACTCCCCACCTTGGCTTTGACTCGGGTCTAAGTGCTGACTTTTTCCCTGGGTAGAGTTGCGGGCCATTTTGCAACTTTTACCCCTTTTGAGGTAAAGGGTGAAAAATCAACTTTTTCCCTGACGCCCCACTTTCCTCTGGGACACGCATCAGTCTGGTACTTGTTTGGAAGCCTTCTCTTTATTCAATCTTTGAATCAGCGCCATTAAGACACTTGGCAGCCTCCGCTGGCTTGTTTGTGCATTGACTATTCAAATGACTCTTCCCCGTTGGAATGACACGTGGAGGCACCGCGCTTGCTTGAAAACCCGGCCCAAAGTTTTCCTTTGGAGAAGCACCATTAAGACACGTGGCTCCTTCCACTGCCTCTTCCATACTTAGTCATTTTTGGACCCTTCCCGAATCTGTTCGAGCCCCAGGACTTCGAATCTTCATCGTTTCTTCTTCTTCCAGTTTCTGGTTCCTCTGTAGCATCTCCCCTTTTTGTTTGACCCTGCTATTCCATTGTTGAGTCTACCTGTAACTTGCAGAATGAATTTAAGGCGTAGAAATGGCCCGACAGAGTCGTTTCTTTCTGTACAGGATCCTTTGCTCTTTCTTCATCTCCGCCACTTCATTGTTGAATCTTTTTTGCAACCAATTTATAGGATTAAAATGAGTTCTCTTAGTTCCTTTTATGCGGGGTCGTGATTCGATCCAATATTTAGTTCGGGTGAAATATGGATAACAAGTAATCATCCACTTGAGCACATCCAAGCTATCAAAGGAGGATTTCCACTTGTAGGTAAGTATAGGTATATGATCTTCTCCCTCTTTCTATCATTGCTCAATCTGAGGTAGGTAGATAGTTGTGTTAGTTTAGGATTTGAATAAGTTTATTTCTTAGTTTTGCAAGTTGCATACTAACACCACTTTTTTTTCTTACAAGTTATAATCCTCCACTAACCAATTAATTAACTATTATAAGTTAATTAAGTCTTTTTAATCTTGTATTAAACCAATAAACCTTTTTATTGATTAAATCCCCCTTTTAAATCCTCTAAATCCTACATATTTCCTTCTAACTCACCTTCAAATAGTTTTCTAAGCTTATTTTAGCCTATTAATTAATCCTAGTTTATTAATTAAATCCTCTCCAACTCCTATGAATTGATCATTACTAATTAATTCCTCTAATCATGCTTATCTCTTTCTAATTATATTTTATCTTTGTCCCACATTCTCTAGATTTCTATATTCTCCCAAAATATAAAGAACCTAGTACCTTCCTTCCAAACTTACACCACACTTTTTGTTAGTGATATTATATGCACATGATAAGAGAATTTCTACTTGGAATAGCTCATTCATTCTTGCATCCATTCTTCTCATAAGAGAGTAGTAAAGGAAGATCCAAACATGGCCATTAAGCCATTTTGGTGAGATTATTTCCTCTTCATGGAGATAACATTCATTTGATTGCTCATGATCAAGATAGGTTCATAATAAAGAGCAATCATACATATAAAGCACATCCAAATTTCAAAGGGATGGCTTAGCATTTAATGTTTTCATGTTGGATGCATTTAGATTAGCTTTCTCTTTCAAGCTTTATCATGGCGTTTTGTTGAAATAACTTAGTTATGGGGACTACTTGGTGTTAATTCCTAGTTCTTAACTTAGCCTACTTTTACATGCACGGAATGTTTATAAATTATTTTAACTATGTAACATTCTATTCTTATTTTACTAATAATATATTCTTAATCAAAAAAAATTGTAGTTTAATAATAAGGATGAAGGTACAAAGCTCTTTGCATACTTGATACTTAATCTATATGTAAAGTTATAATATTATATTCTTGTTTTACCACTCAATTCGATATTATACTTGACACAAAAGCTATAGAGTTATACCATACTTTTGTTAAAAATTGAATAAAAAATTACAAATTATTGAAGGGAATAGATCCTAACAAAATATACCATGTTCCTCAAGGAAATGAATAAAAAACATAAAATAAAATTACTTTCCAGTGCTGGATTTAAATCCACAATATAAAGGGCTTGCTTTTGTATTAGAAGCTATATATTTTGATTATCTATCAGCAGAAATATCTGAATCAAAAAAATAATATTGATGTCGATCGACGATGGTTGTAGATTCAATAAAGAGTTTCCTGTAGACTATTCTCATGAAAGAAAACATAAGCAGAAATAAAAAAGTTAAAAAGAAAGAAGGAATGTGAAACAGTTTGATAGAATGCCTCAGTGAAATATGATCTCGCGAAATACCAATTATTTCATAATCACATAACAGGTTTGTCGAAGCGGATGTGGTAAGCAATAGTCAAGCAATTGTATTTGGCAAGTATAAGGACAATAATTTGCTTCCAAATTTTGTCTGGACATTTTGTCAAATAGTTAGCATCGGGCTTCATTTTATTCAAAACCACAAGTTTATAACTAAGGTTCTGAATGCATAAATAGCTCAAAATTTGCAGTGTTGTTTGTGCATGCGTAGGAGTGAAAAATTCCTTGTTCACAATTTGTGACCACATTTCAGTTTACGCATTTTGACAAGCTCTTTACGTGCATTCTAGACACTTGATTTCATTGAGACATTTTATCAAACAGTTTACATACATCCTTCACCCCTCCACATTTTGTCAAACAGGTTACAAGAAAGTTTTGAAGGGTAAAGCAATCCTACTTTACTATGGCTTTTCAAACAAGGGTAACGCAAAGCTCGGTTGAGTTGGACACTATAAATCACAAGAAAGATCTCAAAATGGTTCTCTGCAAATTTAATTCAATTTATTTTCCTCTAAATCCTTTTACCACATTCACATTTGGAATGGCTAGAAAATTTTCATTTGCCAAAAACATGAATTACAGACGCAATTTTCTCAACACTGAGGCACTTGAACTATAGACACAATCAATTAGATCACACAAAATTTATTACACGCTCAACCATACTAGAGCTCCATAGTAAAATTTATGGTAGATAAAGTAAACAAATTAATGTAGCTAAATTCTAAACAAACTCAATATACTGCAAATAGTATGAACTCCAAAAGAAAATAGATCTCCTTCTTCACCATTGAATCATGAATTACAATGTTTCCTAAGTAGGAAAACAACTCCCAACTTGAGTTGCCAAGAAAACCCTAACTAACTTTGACTAAATCTACTCTAGGTGGCGGAAATTACTATTTTTTAACAATTTACAAGAACCTGCTATTATTAGTAAGTTCGCATGCTTATTCGTATGGGCACAGAAATTGCCACGCATCTTCTACATTCCAAAATTAGAGTAATTGTCAACTTTTCAACTCATAAAGCAAATAATAGACTAAAATTAACTAATGCCCTAAAATAGGAAAAAACCGAACTACAACTTAAATCCTAATTTTCGACCTCAAGATGGCGGATTTCAGGCCCAAAAATGCGTCAAAACTTGCTCCAACCGGTAGGGCTGATTTTCTGGTGTGTTCGTCTCATCGAAACATGTGGTTTCAAAAATGGACTCAAACAGACACCCGAGCTCAAGTTATGACCTTGTCAAGTTCCTGCTAATTTTGGCACATCACAAATTACGGACACAATTATACTCCCATTAGTAAGATTGATTTTTTTATTCAAAACAATGAACCCCAAAATTAATGAGAAGAACAAAGAATGAACAGGTAAAATGTGTACAAACCTCCAAATGTTGTCTCTTAGCATTTTTTCGAGCATGTTTACAATGTTTTGGCGTTCCCAACTATGCCTCTCCCACAAAGCATTGTCTTCTCCCTCTTCACTTCTAATAAGTTACCATCATGGATATTTGGCTCTATTCTTAGCTTGGGTTTACAAACGGGGTAAGATAAATGGATTTTTTCCTCTTCATTGCAAAAATTACTTTTGAAAATAGACATGACAGCTTTCGAGTTTACAACGTTGTCGTTGACTAATATGATGGGGAAGCGGCTACCCTCCACTCAATTTGCACCTATGTATGGTGTGCCCCCCATAAAATACATACCATGTTGCATCTAATGACCATGTAAAAACATGACATGGTAGGGAAAGGACTGCTGGAGGGATATTTGTTAGTGCTAGAGGATGTTCTACCAGTGTCGTGTCCGGAGGAGTCAACGTCACCGGTAGAAGATCTTCGTGAATCATCCATATCACCACCACAAGACATATGTTAATTATTTCGGGAGGTGAGATTGCCACCCAAACCGCTAGCTAACTAGTTCATCTGGTTTAAGAAACTTCATTTCACATGCTAAGTCCTTATACGTGATGTCATCCTTCTACAAACAAAAATTATGCTGAGACAATGCGGATTACCGGTGTGGTGGTGATTGTTTACCGCTTAGCAACTACTAGGACAGAGGCATTACACGGTGATTCAACTTCCTTCATAGTTCCCCCACTCGGCCACAACGAGCAACTAGGTAATTAGAGCCATTAGATTACAATGAATATTCAAATTGGTAAGAGAAAGAAATTGTGAGAAGAAACAACAAATTGTAGTGTGTATTTTAAATGTTTTAAATGGCAGTTGAGAAATGTTGAGAAAAAATGTGTATTTGGCAAATTTAGTTTTCTTTGATGGCAAGTTTAGTTTACTCTCTAAAATTCGCATAATGAAAGGGAAATTGTCTGTCCAAGCTCCTCAGACTCCTTTGTGGAAATTCGTAAGCCCCAATAATTCAATAGTTCCTAATCAAATTTAGTTTTTTTAGTGTCTTAAAATTTTCTCCATTAATATTAGTCATTTTTTTGTGAATATTTTTGACACTTTTCTCTTAATTAATTATTATCTTAATTTTCTAATCACTAATCATTTCTTATCTATTTTGACAACAAAAGAACTCATTTAACACTAAATAGTTTAAACATTTGTTAAGGGAGTAATGATAATACAATCTATTTATACAATTCACTTTTTGGTTTTTCCATCTTTTAAACTTGTTCAACCTCAAGTTTTTTATTGACAAAGCATTTGGAGACAATACTTTTTCAATTACTTTTGACCTATAACAAAACATTTGAAGATGTAATGCTTTTTCAATTATTTTTCATTCATAATTCTTAGTAATGTTAGAGTAACCTAATTACAACTCTATCATATATTTCTATTAAAAAAAGATTTAAGGTCACTTTTAATATCAAAATGGAAAAAAATCAATGCTACTTATTTGAAATATAAATACAAGTTTTCACCATTGACTTTGACTATCACTTGAAGGTTTTCTCTTTTTATTTTAAGATACATTGGCCATACAGTGGATTTTGAAGACATTTTTTCTTCTAGAAAATTTTTTCAAACATGACACATTGTTAATTATTTTCCTCCAAATTAATAATTATCTTGTAGTTTTATAAAGAGATGCATATTAAAATTTGTAAACCATTAGTTTTGAGACTACTCAAAGATCTAAGTTCTCTCATTTTCTCATGCCTTAATCTATTGAGAACATGTTCTAATAGATCTATCATCTAATTATGTATATGTATGATCGTAGATATGAATATTAATAATTAATGAATAATCTAAATATACATCATATTATAATAAATTATAATTAATATTTGTAAGTAAAAGAAACCATCACCTTTCCAAAAATGTATTATTTTTTCATGTTAAATCATGAAATATATGTCTTTGTACACAATCTTGGAAAGACAAGCCATGCCATAATTATCATGTCTTTTTTATGTTATAAGTATCCCAACAAAATATGCAACCTTCAATTTCTATAAATACACTATCAACGGGATATCCTTTCCCCTTATGTAGTAATACTCAAACATTCTAAACACCCTCACAATCACCCACTATTCAAAATACGGGCTTCACAAATATCTCCTCAATGTACTAACATATTTACACATCATATAGATTCTACATATATACCTACCCCACACTATATTGTCGATGTTCCTCTTAGTTTTATCCAATACATACATACATACATACATACATACATATATATATATACATACATATATATATATATATACATACATATATATATATATATATATATATATATATATATATATATATATATATATATGTATGTATGTATATATATATATATATATATATATATATATACATACATACATACATATATATATATATATATATATATATATATATATATATATATATATATATATATATATATATATATATATATATATATATATGTATGTATATATATGTATATATATATATATATATATGTATGTATATATATATATATATATATATATATATATATATATATATATGTATATATATATATATATATATATAAGTGCAAATATCTCTCTTAAAATAAAATGTATCATATATCAACAAAGCTCCGTTGGGTTACTTAATAACCCTTTAGCGCTTGTGCAAATATCTCTCTTAAAATATAATGTATCATATATCAACAGAAGCTTTGTTGGGTTACTCAATAACCCTTTAACACTTGAAGTTCTTACCCATCCTCTACCTCAATGATTTACTTGACCAAATATCTCCTTTTACAAAGATAATATCAATCCTTAATTACACCTTCATGCCTTCATGGCCTATTCTATAGATTATATGTATATAAATACCTTACTTAGTAAGGTCCTTTTAATGTAACCTTGAGGAATACATGATTAATTGGCCCTTTTGAACCATTTTGAAATTTGTAAACCATTTTGCATTAATATTATTTGTAATTCTTTTTCGATTTGGCTCCAATTTTGACTTTCATTAACTTAATTATAATAAAAATATTTTGTTCAAGTTTTGGAATTCATATAGCAGATTATAATGAGTGAGTAAACATATATTTAAAATCAATTTTTTGATGGCTAATCTTAAAATTATACAAATATTAGATTTTTAATTATATGTTAGAATATATATTTCAGATATTATAATTATATTTTTTTAAATCTATTTAACTTTATGTCATATAGTTAAGGGATTTATATCATGATAAATGATTTAATAAACATATTTTTAAATTATTTATATTATCAAGTTGCAAACCACGATACTTTTCATCTTTATTATACACAATTTAAAAGGCAAATAAAAAATTCT